>UZAE01000741.1:0-18920 GCA_900617975.1 Rodentolepis nana | reverse complement strand
GGGGGGGTCGGGGAAGATGAAACAAAAAGGAAGAGGGAGGAAAAGAAATGAGGAGGAGAATGAGACAGAGGATCCACCTGTTGCACGAAAAAAGGTAAAATTGAGGGGCGATTTGGTTGGCGGTGAATACACCTTCAATGAGAGCGTACTGAACTTCACTTCGAGGTGCGTGTGTGCGATGACGAAGAGAAGGTACGAAAACGTGGTGATTAAGGGTCTGAAAGGAAACAAATAATTTAAGCGAATTCTTGGGCAATGCTAGACCTTTAAGTTTAATCTTGGATTATAAATGACCATAAAAGATTCTAAAAGACTAGCGTGCACTCTTAACCATATAGCCCTTAATGCTGAGTCAATAACATCAATCTTAGCAAGGGAACTAGAATGCCAACTAAAGATTAGTGTACTAGAGCAGTGGTGTGCGGACGATTAAAGATTTACTAAGGACCTACACTTGCTGTCTTAAAGGCGATTAGGGTTCTAGTTGTGGTAACGAGCAAAGCAAAAGCCAAATTAATCGCATTGAGGGATATGAGCGAAGTGAATAAGGTATTTTAGAACTGCTTTATTCATTCACGCCCGTCACCTCACAAGATCAGAATAAGGAGGCAAGAGAGCAATGAGGAAAACACAGAGACAGGTATATGAAGGCAACAAACGAAAATTTTAAGGGGGCAAGGAAAATGGAGGAGAAAAATAATAGGCTAAACCAAATCAACTAGCCAACCAAGGGTGTCACGTGATGGGAGGAACTTAGCTACTTTTATTTCGCTATAGGCTGTAGTTGAGAATATTAACGGCTTCCCTTCCAACAACTAAAACAGCCCATAATAACTAGCTTCTAGAACGATAGCGCTTAAACTTTCTCCTATGTTCTCATATTCGATAACATTGGGGCTGCGATGGGCCTTCAAGAAGTAAACACAGTGTAGACGCGAGATAGCAGGAAAATCTAATCGAATGCCGTAAGAACTAAAGAAGACAACAAGTCAGGCCACTAAAAGCATCAGAAGCCTGCCCATCGGATGAACCACCTTTAAGTCCCGGAATTTGAAGTAGCTGATTTCATTTTTGAATCAACCTTTAGTATAAATGTCATGTTTAAGAAAGCTTCGAATGATGCTAAAGATCCACCATGGCCATCTGATAATCATGTTGATGAGAAACTTTTTATACTCTGCATTATGAAAAAGCACCTGAACGCGGAGAAAAATAAAGCTGTTCAATATGGATTAGGGGAATGTATGTTGGACTGCTTCATAGACAGATGTTCCAAATTCGAGTAATTGAATACGAAAAATGACAACAATCATGTACACCCTTCAACAAGAGATCAGTTCGTTGACATAAGCAATACAGACGTAAGGCATAAATTAGGAAGAGAATTAAAATAAGATATTGATTTCGTTAAGGGGAAATAAAGAGCAGTGTTTTTTAACAATGTCTTATTCTTGACAATTCGAACAATTAGCATTTGTAGTTAAAAGGTACGTAGCATCTTGTAATGGGGTACATGCGCATATTTTAAATTTATTGAGATCCCGAAACACTTATTTCCATGGTAGAGCTTTCAGCGAACACTCGCGTGCAATTAAAATGTCAGTGATCCAGTATTCTTGCATCGTTATTTCCCTCAAGGCAGAGAAAGAGAAAACGGAGACAAATCCTCAATGACTCCTTAAGACCTTAAAATGACCAATAATAAACTAAGAGCAATAAATAAACGAGGCAACAGATTCCATAAAAACCATGGCAGATTGCAAAACAAAGTACCAAGGTAAACAAATAGCATTATATTGATTATGGATTTAATAAGTCTTAAATTTTTTAAACCTCAAGTGGAAGTAAATTGACACTTCGAAATTTCCAACAGATTTGAAGGCGACTTTCCCTGATCATGCGTCGGATTCCCTAAACGACATGTTGGTGAGAATGGGATAGCATAATGAAGCTGGTGGAAACTATAATTGACGTTTTCTCGACAGATGCTTAAACCGAGCTGAAGCAAACGAACCATGCAATCAGAAGATACAAGGGTGAGGGGGAAACAAGTTTTAACCTGACAACTCGAAGACATCTCCCCGTCTAAGCAATGTATTCTCAGAGCAATGAGTAAATAAATTGCTCCCGAAGCCACTCACATGGGAAGCGTGCTTCCACGTTCAAAAGTCGATATGCTCCCATAGAGACAAGTTTTCAATCGTAATAAAGAAATATGCAAGTAATAAATGATTCAAGAAACACTCGTTTGAATTTTTAACATCTATCTTCCAGTTATAATAAACTCCATTGAATTTAAAAGTAAACAATGACATAATAGTTGTACCTTCAAAGATAAAATCAAATGTTTATCGACTGACAGATATTTCGTAAACAAAAATTACAAAGATATAGCACAAATAGACTATGAAACGCATGCTGTAACCACTAAAGCTGGTTGCAAAGCATGCCTAAGGGGTTGGTCGATTGAAAACAATGATAAGAGTCTATTTAAGGAGATGGAATAAATTCTCCTGCCGACGAACGTTGATGGTTTCCATTGAAGGAGTTTGGACAAGTTGGGATACTACACAAAAAACTTAATATTAGCCAATATCGACCATGGTAGTCACTAATATAACCTAGGTGGGCACTGAAATGCACTGATTAATGCTCTCAAGACTTAGGGAGAAGAATAGGAAAGTCTTGAATTTGATTGATAACCGCATTAACCAATAAGGCAGTAGGTGGGGATATGGACAAATTAATAAATGCAGGAGGAATAGTCAAAAATAGAATATGCTAATTTTATTAACTTTTCCATGACATTAAAAATGTTTACATTTTCTTACACTTCGTAATTGCATATTTCCTAGTCTCTTCACAAAGTGAATAAAAATTGCGGAATTAGATGCAAGTGAAGTAGACAGGTAATTTAAAAGTAGACTTCAATATATCCGAGTAATTAGAGCAGGACAAAAGTGTGGAGTAAAGGACAGACAGAGACACAAGAAAAACCGACAGATCAATATTACGTGGAAGCTATTTATAAGGCAAAAGCACAATCTCACATAGCAAATTGCTGAAATATTGCCCAAGTGAAAAAAAATGGTCTTCAGCATAATGCAAGAATGAATAGACGTTCTAACATGCCTATACGGTTATTAAGGTCAACAAATCATAGGGATGGGAAGAACGAACAAATACTTTTCTTATTACTAAACTAAATTCATAAGGCCTGAATTTAGAATTCCTTCCTAAAGGCCAGAATTAATCAATTACACACCACTTATCCACGCAGTGAATCTACCCAAAACAAATGAAAAAGCGAAAAGAGGGATCGGTGTTTCAGAGAGAATCCTTTCCTTATCTCTACCCCAATCTGAACTACTGGGTAATCTAGGCTACGCAAGTGTTAATATTTGCGTCAACAGAACTTCAATTTAAATAAAATCAAGAGGTATAATTTTCATCTTGAAAAATTGCCAAAAATAAACTCCTAATTAACCAGAACTTCGATGAAGATTGAACTCGACTGAAAATATCCACCCATTTGAATCTTTCAGTTAATAAGGCACACTTGATAAATGACACGATGAAGATTAGAAAGAAATCGAGAACTAAGTACTGCTATGAATTCAATTCTGTTGACACAATGACAAAAGCATTGGTGATCAGCAATCATCTTTAGTAAAACGACCAATATAGAAGGCACTGCTGCTACTATACGCATTTTAGTAGCAAAAATGAGAAATTATGGGACTTACGAGAAGAGTAGACTGATCTTATGGAGGAACGACATAAAAGGAAGGGCGTCAGATGACGACGAAATTTAACATCTCCTTTCTCCTCCATCTCAGAGGGTTGTATGCTGGCGACGCAGTTGTAAAACTTGTTGCAAAAACTGTAAAAAAGAAGGAAACAGAACACATTTAGAGGAACAATTAAAAGTGAGCTTTTGAAGAAGGTAAAAATTTCGGTAAAGGTAAGGCTTTCAAGAATTATCGCTTCACATCAAGCGACCGAAATAATTAAGTGCAGGGGCCCAAAAGGAGTTGTTGAATTTGAGTATTTTTAATCGGAGGGTGTTAGGAAAATTCTGGATAAAATGTATCGCTTCCATTCAAGGGGTGCTACTGACACTAATTAACATGTATTGTATATTAATTTGAACGAACACCGTAGCAAATACACCAAATTCAAAACAATTAACGAGTAAAAAGAGCCCAAAGTTTGGCTACAAAAAGGGCAAATTATTGTGTGAAAAAGGGTTGGAGAAACTAGACAGTAACCTAACAGGAACAGCAAGCAAAGGAAATGCACCAATAAATCCCTTCAATTTAGGATAAAAAGCACAATATGTAAGTGTTTGTAGGTACATGAAATGGAGTTTCATAGGACACTGGACAATTTTAATGATTTTAGGGAATAAAACATGCGCAGAATTTTGTGCTGAACTGAGTAACTCAAAGCTCAGAAATGACTAAAATAACTTAATCAATACCCAATAAGATTATTCCTGAGTAACGGCATAAAAAAGAAGATAAAAACTACTATAATCTTTAAAATCGAATATAATTTTCACCGGAACCGAGGACGCTTTTTATTGACGCAGCCACATCTCTTTAACTACACAAGACATTCAGAAACAGAGCATCACCAGTTACTACAGTTTCATTTAATGTGAAAAAAGCGCTCAGCCACAAGTATTGCCTTACACTGCTCTAACACGAATTTCCATGGGTTCGACTATCCAACTTGCGATAGTAAAATTAATCTTATTATTCTTGAAGGCCTCCTTAGCACCTTGGTGCAAGCAATTGTATACCAAAGTAACCCTTATCGAAGCTTAATTGAGGCATTTCATCCGAGTAGGCCCTTTTCTATACCAGTAGATTGTAGAATAGTTAAAGAGCAACGATGCATACGGTAAAAACAGAAATATTTAAAGATTTACTTCCACTTAATTACACCAATAGACAAGCCATACTCCCATTGTCAGATTAATCTTTAAGTGGGTTATTAATGATTGACAGTTCTAAGGTTTTATTCGGCAAGATCTAATAAGTAGGTAGATCAGAAATCACTTCCTTTTCAGCCCCTTACTAGTTAAATCTTTAAATCAAACTATATAATTGGGCTCTCGTACTGTCTGGTAACTATTTTAACTGCTTGCAAGCTCTTTATAAATGTAAATCCAGGTGTAATTTCTCCTCAGGTTCAACTTCGACATTTCCTGTTTCTACCACGCATTTATAAGGCTCTCTTCTCTTTGGCTCATGGAATCGGAAAGGAAATAATTGTCAAGTTCAAAACATACATAGATGATCATAGCGGAGCCTCCATTGACAATTGGCTGGGGCAAATCGCGGAGGGGACAATTCTCGACACTGAGGATAGTTAACACCGGACATTGTGACATCTCTGCGGGAATATTATTCAAATTATGGTTGTCGTTCAGGTAGAAATCGTGTAGGTTGGCCATGTTACCTATAGGCAAAGAAGACAAATATAAATAAATTCCCTCCTTTCTGCCTAAAAATAATAAATTTCCATGACACTATGTGGCTTTCAATAAGATTCATCCTTTATCTATTAATCCCGTTAATTTGTTAATAAGCCTACAAAATGAATGGCCAAATTAACAAGGGGAACGGAAACAACGAGGAACATATCCAGCTTGAATGAATTAGGAACGTATTAAAGGGGATATTGAAAGTGGCCTAAGATCAGTCTTTAACTTCAATACGTTCAGTGATATATATCACATATACCAACTTTCTACTCTACCTATGAGACAGACAGCCTATTCGTAATTTCATACCATTAGAATGGCAAGTCTCGGTTTTCTATGTACTTTGCACGCGACAAAGCTTGTAAAGAACTTCGCAGAGCACTCAACATATTTTCGTTCATTCTGTGGACACTTAACATGTTTTTTTTGTTGAAATTATATTCCTTACCTAGGACAAAAAAATTGAACAAGAGTCAAATCATGGCTATAAGGTATTAAATGGCTGCGAATAGGAGCCAATGGAAAGATTGTAACGCCTCGAATTTATTAGGGTAACCCGTGCCAAACTTGTGAAAGTCATCATCCATTTAACACCGAGAAAGAACTTGGAGACCAGGGTGTGAATGCACTTGATAAAAGGCCTCCCAAAGAAGACATCTGTCATGTATAGTTAATGAGTGATAAAATGATCGAGCTTAACACAAACAGAATTCGAAAATAAGGCAAAATTGGAACTTATCAATGAAACACGTCTACAGTGTGATAATAAGACAAATAATGTGCCAATGATTTCTGCAACCACAAAAGTTATAAATTTTGATGGAAATAGCCACAGGAATAAACATCATTGGGGAAATAGATACACACACATCAAATATAGTGGATAAAACGTTCCTTCATTTAAATAAAAAAATTGGCCGTTAATTCGCGTGCCCAGTTTACTCGTCCTTCACACCATTCATTAGGACTAATACCTGAAAAGCACCTTTAAAAATTAGCTTCTTTTATTACTTGTTGAGCTTAAATAGGGAAATTTCAGCTCTATGTTTTCCAATAAAAGTCTAAAATAAGAGCTTCATTGCCTCTCTACTTGGAGGTAATGGAGCCCATAAAGTTGGAAGAGGTCATAACTTTGCTAGCTTCGGGAACATTACACACTATTCTCCAAAGCAAGAAATATTCTTCCGCTATTTGACCACAGATGGAGAAACCACAAAATGAAGCACTGAAGGCAAAAGGACTCTATATGAAACCAAGACCTCCAAAGGCAACTAAAGGCAATACCAGTGAGCAGTGTGATTTCACTAAGAAATCAATGAGGATATTCATTCGGAGAAGCGGATAAGAATCGTACCTATTTCCGGGGGTAGTTCGGTAATATCGTTCTCTCCCGCCTTGAAGATCTTCAAGTCCCGAAGATTACTATAAACAAATGAGAAAATTCGTGAATGAAGAATAACAAGTAAAGAATAGGAGAGGGCGCCAAATATAACATCAGAACAATAAATTAATTGGAATGTAACCCCCCCCCCCACAAATGCACAATGAGGTAGATAAATAACGATACTTACTTCCTATTACATTCAACAAAGTCATCATGGCAAATTTAGTTTTACCCCTTCTCAAAAGTATTTATTATAAACAAACAATAGTGGTAGGGAAGTTAATAAGCAATTTATTGCTCAACCACAAAAAATGAATCATATATAATCAGGCAGTTTGTTTGGACACATTGAGTTAGGATTTTTTCCTATTCAAAACTCTGAATTTTTTATGCAACATTCCACGTCAATAAAATCCCAAATGTTAAAGTTATTAAACAAATATGATAAGCACAAGTCAGGCAACATTCAGACTTTTGATAGCAATAGACTAGTGCCACTAAATCTGGAGTATCTAGGAGATTTATCCCAATTCACTCAGCTACCAGCCCTGAGCAACCAAATAGGAAGACTAGAAATGTCTGTTCAACATTTATTTTATACTTTATGAAGACCTGTGAATATGGGAGAGGTTACCAGATTAGCATTCATTAGCGCAAATCTAATGACGTGGATGCAAAAATGCACTAGTTATTTTTAGCCCAAGAAAGGGCGAATAATGCGAATTTCTCCTCTCAGTGGTTACGAAATACCACCTCTCTACTTTAAATTATGTGTTACCAACGCTGCACCCAATGGGAATTGAACGATATGGTGATTAACAATACTTTGCATAACTGCAACAATGAGTCAACACCGATAGATCATAGAATATTGGTATATAATTGCAGGAGCGTCTAAGCCACTAAGAGATCCAAGGTAATTAGAGACTGGACGATAAGATGATGAATGATGGTTGCACTATTTTCGCGCCATTCGTTATTTTTACTGTCTGCGAAAAGTGTTGAAAACAAACACCCAAAGCACAGACCCATTCTGAAGTAACCAAATAATATTTACCAAGCTACTGTCAAGTTTTCTATGAGTACTCTTGAGTAGCCGAAATAGCGACCAAGATGACCATCTCTAATGCTTGGTTAATAATTTAATACCAAAGACACCTAAGATAGTCATAGAAAGTGTCAACCTTTCTTTTCGCCCAAAAGTAAAGGAGTTTCGAATTGAATAATACTGACCTAGGATTATTCCTAAACAAGAATATTTCAAGGCATAATGTAAGAATACGAATGAGATAACTTACCCTATAGAAGGTGGGAAGGTGGTAAGCCAATTACAACTGACATTGAGATCCTGCAGATTCACGAGGTCGCCAATACTCAGCGGAAGGGATTCAAGCTGGTTGGATTCGAGATCTAACACTCGAAGACGTTGAAGCTTGCCAAGTGTATTGGGAAGGCGCTATAATAAAGACATAACATATCTTAAAGGATACGAAAGTTCGACTGATAACACCTCAGTGCCAATAAGAAATAGTTTTATTAAACATAAGGGTAAATTAAAAGACCTTTGTTTATATTCACCACTTTGTTAGCAGACGCATTAAATAAGATTTAATCATTTAATGAGTTGTATACATGTACATCAATTCAACTGAAACTATTGAGCTTAGAAGACATTCCAAAGATAAACCTTAAGCACATTTAATAAGCAACACGCATAAAAAGTAGGGAAATTATTTCTTCCTTCTTAGCATAAACATCGGGAATAAAAAACTTAATTACAGCCTACGATAAACAAGAGAAACCAATTTTAAACAGAATCTCAACGATGAACCGACTGGAAATAAACTGTCAAAACTGTAAATGATCATAAGCCATGTGCTTTTTAGAATTGAGAAATACAATCCTAGGGCTAACATATCATCCCCTTCCTCATCATTCACTTTGACCTCCTTAATACCCACCCTAAGTTGGTTGTAGCTCAGCCGGAACATCTCAAGAGATTCAAGGGCCTCCAATTCTTCAGGTAGACTGGAGAGGTGATTGGATCCTAGATCAAGCTCCACCAACTTGTTCCAATGCCGAAGATCTGAAAAAAGCATGAAAAATATAAATTTGTATTTACTATTTTCGTGGTATCTCCATCACGTTTTCCATCGGAACTATTGGGACAGCTGGCAGATGGCCGCACAGACTAAAATAGGCATGAGATTATTCCCCTGCCCCAGCACACTCCCTTATCCACTAATCCTAATTAACTTTCAGTCAAATAGCTAAGCTATGAGTGTCTTCTAGCTACCTTCTTTGAAGTACCGATTGGAAGATAAACAGCAAAGACAGAGTGCCCACATGCTTACAACCCCCCCCCCCACTGGTGCTCTTAACTAGAATATACATCCATGTCATTAACTTATCTCCAGTTTGTTTGGTATGCTTTAGCATAACATCAAACATGAACGACCATTCAATTCTGAGAAGAAGTGAATGCTAAGAACTCGAAATCACTAAACTTCAAGAGCGAACTTCTTTTATATGACAGTAGATTTTAGAATTACCGAATGAATTATCGTTGTTGTTACATTGTTAACTGACTGATATGCTTTCTAAATCGGATGCTTCAATGACAACATTATAATGAATCAATTCCATTTGATCAACAAGAATAATCAGTTAATGTTGGCATTGCAAATACGATAGAGACAAAAATGTGTTGAGATTAAGAAATAGAGAAAGAGGCGAAATAAGTTTTTTAAAGTAAGGAAATAAGTATACTTCGAGTACGAATTCGCGCATCTTAAAATTTGCGACAGTGATGACTAGTTTTGAAGACAATAGCGAAGATTTTCACGAACGGAGGTCCGAATTATAGTGCAGAGACAAGATTATGTTGCATGATCTAGCTCTAATTTTTGATTATAGAAGAAAGTCACCACTCGAATTGCCTCCTGTCTGCGCAAAGCGTTTAATCGGTGAATGCAAGATATACATGTTAGAAAGTAGTTCAAACTCGCCAACTTCTCGTTGAGTAATGTTCACTTTAGGTAGTGGCGACATAACTGGCTCCTACTTTTGCCTTCCAACAGACTGTTAGAGTGAAGCGTTGTTCACTTCTTACTCACTTGTTTGTTTTAGAAAACCTATCTAGCCAGTCACCTATCGATTACAAATAAAGCGCAAGCGCAGACTGTAGTTATGCCCTTAGTTGTTCTCCGGCTGATTTGTTTAGTGAAAAAAAAACAGAAATTGCACCCATCCAACAATGGAAAATGGCAAATCTTAAACGAGCCACAAATCCGTTACCTAAACAATCACTAAGCAGTTTATAGAAAGCAAATGTCAAAGTACCAACAAATAGTAGCTTCTCTTTCTTAAAGGCATACCTTCAGGATGTAAGTTGGCAATTTCATTATCTCGAAGATTAAGTTTCGTCACTTGATGGAGATGAGAGAGGACATCTGGACGCACTACGGTAATTCGATTATGGTCCATGTTCAAGGACTACAGATGGGAAGGAGCACAGAAAATAAACAAACCACTTGAGAGAAATAAATAGAAGACTTAGGGGTTAAGAAAGGGGACCGACCGTGACATGACTGTACTGATCTCGGCCACCTGGAGGAAAGACGGAGAAACAGTTTCGGGAAAAGGTGACATTTCGAACTTGCGCCATGTTGGCCAGAAGATTTGTCTAAAAGAAGGCAAACAATCACGCGCTTGACAACTAGTGGAAAGATGCAAAGAAGTAGTTATAGATTCCAAAAAATGACAGCTTAAGCTCCCCGATATTTTAAGATCCAAGCCCATTTGGCCATTAGAGATAGAAGAGAAAAAAGAGCATTTTCTTCGGAAGACTGGGAATTTCGTAGACTCCTAGAGGTACAGGTGAGCAACAAAATATTTGAATGGGAAACCGCAGGTACTTCTTATTTGAGAGACTGTTGTTTTATTTCATTTGACTGTGATGTGGTAATGCAGAACAGAGAAAAGGTCTAACCAATCAACATTATAAGAGATATTTGTAAGAAAGATATCTCGATATATAGGAAAGAGAAAGGCAAGATAGAAAAGAAAAAGGAATAAAGGTATAGAAAGGAGACAAAATCTGAAGAGCTAGGCCAATAAGAATGAGAATATGGTATAGAGCTGAGCACACGGGCAAGCCATCTCAAGGTGAAGATCGAGAAAAAGGACGTTGAAGGTGAGATCATATTCCCACAAAAATAAACAACAACGTTTCAGCAAACATCAAATTTTTGCAAAAGAGATCAAATAGCTCGGTGGTTACCATAACTTAATTTCCCAAAATAGCAATAAACCTTAGAACTCAATAAAAAAAGCTAAAATGACATAAAGTAGACTTTGCTCCAAAATAACGCAAGAGAATAACCCTGTTGTGAATACATTTAAACGCATACAAATTTATATATGCTTAACAATAAATAGTTAATTTGGTTTTATTTTGGATAAAAACTATTCATTTTTGTTCAACACCTTCCGAGGAAAGCTGTTTTTAAACACGTTGGAGCTTTGGGTCAAATTTGAAACTTTCTCTAGGTCTTTTAAAGAGTCCGGAACAACGACAGAGTCCACGATTTTGATGCGTTTCTGGAGTTTCAAGATTCCAAAATGGAGGAAGACCACATGCGCCCAGACAGATCACCATTCGATCTGTTTTAGGTTCGGAAGATACGATTGCATTTTGAGAACAGACATGTTTGCTCTTGCGCGCTCAAATTCGGACATAAAATGGTGCGTTGTTCAATATTTGATCTTTAAAGAAATGGAAATCTCTTCCATCTTCTACTCATTGTGTAATATGAGAAGTTGCCTATTCGCATAATCAACGAGTTTCTCGTCCTGATCATTGAGATGCGGCTAAATGTGAAAGGGAGATAACTAGGTTACGGCAAAAGTCACCAAATCGAGGAGAAATGAACTAGGTGACATTCGGTAGAGACTGAACCCTTAGTTACCTACACAATTTGAATAAAGAGGGTAGGCAAAATAGTGGTAATGATCGCCTTTTCAGATCAATTCGATTCAGCCTAACAAGATGAAAGGTTAAGAGTTCGCTTTGAAAGAACTTTGCGCTGAGATCTCTGATTATAAAAGCTCCCTCTAAGACTTTTAAAAGGTTAATAAAACCTGATAAGTGATTCAGGGGAGGGAGCGTGAGTGAGCTGTATGTAAACCGAATGCAAAGAAAATCAACGGACGGAACGCTGATCTCTATTGCTAAGTTTTAGTTGAAAAAAGCAAACATTTTCTGCATTACTGGAGCTTATATTAATAATAATAATAACGACACGGGTAGGTAGTGACAGCTGACTTAGTTGAAAGCTTGAATAGCATCTAAGTATAAACAAACCAACGAGAGAAGTCAATATCATATTTCCGTCATCGTTTGAACACTTTGCTTCGTGTATGAAAAGCGATAAATAGGCAAGTATTAACAGCACTCACCGGAAGTGAGGAGAGCTGATTATTTTCGACATTAAACTCGTCTAGACGAGTACACTTGGCAAGGGATTCGGGGATCTCCACCAGACGGTTGTATCTAAAATGATAAAATGTAAAAAACAACCGTTTATTCGAAGAATAAATGATAGACGGATTTATATCAGCGGAACCAATAAAAGGCATTCTACAGGCAAATATTTTAAATTAGTTTGCATTGGGCAAATGAGTCAATGTTACTTATGTGGATCAAATTGCACTATATCGTCAGGAGCAGAAATGTCCAACTACAAAAGCAGACAGAGAACAAGCCTGATATTACGTTATGACTTTCCTTCAACAGAGACAGCAAGGCTATTGAAGCTATTACTGAAATTTATGTACAAGAATTTGGGTGCTTCCGTCACAACTCTCAGAGTATAACAAAGATGGGAAGAGAAACGTATTAATTCCTTTGTTGAGAAAACCAAGAATTCATTCACATTTTACACAAAAAAGAATAGTCAAGACAATGTTAGTGGAATAAGCACAGTGTAAGTTTCCTTCACTTAAATACTGCCCCTTTCTCTAACTCCGAGGATCCCGAGAACAAATTTTAACTTATAATTTAAGCTTCCGATACATTTTTGAATTTCAGAGAAGTCACAAAATCACTCTTTTCTCAACCCATATCAATTGCATACTGGCGGCAGCTGTTCAACTTGTATTTTAAAACGAAAATTGATTGGTCATTTTTGCAGAGGCTATATAACAAGGCGACCTGGTTTGATAACAAAATCTCATTCACATTCCAAGATCTCCACTTTACACAGTTTGAATGTTGGTGACCCTATCCTTTCAATATACATCAGAATAGACACAAGCCTCGAACTAAGTGACCATTATGTTAACAATGGCTGCAGGTCATAATAAAGGGGGAAACTAAATTTAAACGCGCGAAAGGGGAATAAGTCATAAGGGAATCATATTGAATTCAGGGTATCAGGAGTGGCTCTTTATTTAATTAGGTAATCAAAGAGTCGTCTACATTGTACTACCTATATATTTTAAAGCATAGTTTTATGACACGGGTAACCTGGCGTCCATATTCACATTCGAGCTTGTTGGCAAGGTGATCTATTTGAGTAGCTGGTCACGTCACTTTGATTCACGTGGGTCTTCTTATAGCCGAAACCTAGCACGTGTGATTAGCGTAGGCAAGCGTAATATTGCTTCCTTACATATCTACAATCATACATCAGTTCAAAAACATGGTGATGGATAGGAAGAAACACACACTATGTCATCCGAATGGAAAATCTCTTATTTCAATTGAAACCTAAATAAAATATTACATACGCAATTTTCCATCGAACGTTAACCAGAAAGATTTCTATCTAGAGCCTTCGAATTTCGCAATATGCTAACAAGTAAATATGGCGCCACGAGAAATCACCCTGAAAAAATTTGACTTTGTCTTAATGCGAAATTATAACTTTGCAAATATCATCGGAAATCGAAATAAGTTTTTTTTCAATGAAGTTATTGCTAATATAAGCCGTCAATTTAGTCGTTTTCATGAACATTTGAATTTTGTATAACAATGTGAAATTACTCAAGGCTGCTTTGAAGAACTTCCAAAATATATAATTGACAAAAATAATTAACTTGGTCCTCAAATCTACCTAAATTTATAATCAAAATCCAGCTATACTCTAGCGATTGTTAACGCTACTGAGGGAATCTAAGTCCATGTCTTAGATATTTGATTGAAAACCGGAAAAATCTTATTGCCATAGTTACTTCGGTATGTCGAACGGGGGGGGGGAGGGGAAACCAAGTGACAGACACACATTTGGAAGTTGGAATTCGATTCATGCATAACCAATCGCCTGGGATTTCTCCAACTTCTGGTGACTAAAATTATAGAATGCGTAGTCATGACATTTGGAAGACAACTCAAGGTGGCATCCGCAGCGCACCCACGCATTTAAAAGCCCACTGATCACAATAAGACACTGCGTAAAGAGAAGCTTGAGAAATGCGTAAAGAAAGCATTACCTATAGAACCACCATCTTATTAAATAGCAACTCACACTCAAATTTGGGATGAAAATTGGAATCTTAGTAATAATAATAGAGGCTACAGTTTTTGTAAAGTGTTATGTTAGTGTCCTGTCAGCGATAAAGTTAAAAGAAGTAATAGGCAAACCGAGATTTGTCTCGGGAACGGCAAATACCCGCATTTTTATTAAATTATGACAAATGTTCGCAAAGTTATTTTTTAACAAAATACAAACAACAGTGAAACAAATAGGCTAAATGAGAATATTATAAGTAACGTTCATGGCACTGTAAAAAATTTTACTCGTTTTTAACATGAGAGAACACAAGAAATTGTGCCACAGAGAATATGTCCAGTAAATCCAGGAGAAATAGAGAAAAGGCAGGTTATAACGAATTTTATTGTATCTTAATCCCAGAGCTTCGAATTGTCCACCCTCTTACGAGAAGAAGAGTTCTGTTACAATCTTCCCTGTCCTTCATTTACTTTCCGATTCGCAGAATTATATTTACGATATTCAGAGCTTAATGGCCGACAGATTTGCTACCGTTGTTGAGTCAACCACTTCAATTTAGCTGTTAATTTCCACAGCCATGAGCATGCTGATGAGATAGTCCAAATTCTTAACTTAACAGAGATCATTTAAAGTTAATGATTTTTAGCAATAAAGTAAATAATCAACAACCTAGGATACAACAGCAGATTAAGCCAGATGAAACAGAGAAAACATTTTAAAGGAACGGCGACTAAATATCTGTACCACATAGAAGAACAAGTACTTGTAAATTGATATTTTACTCTTGAATCCAATCACATAGATTAAATTTAATGATAGGATGAAATGTTGAGAGATATGAGAAAAGTGTAACAGGAATAGATTACTCAAAATCCCAAACAACATCCAATATAGTCCCTTAACTACGTTACAGTGAAAGTACGACAAAATAAAAGCACTTAATTAGATTATAAAACCATCTCCACATTTTAAGGACTCAAAAGGGGAAAGCTGTGAAGCCGATTCTATTCAGCTTCTAGATGATGCCAGGGTTTTAAATAATAGTAATGGACAGGTTATTAACCATTGATAGCAAAGTCTGCGATCAGAAAAAAATATAATACTAATCGTAAAATTATAATCAATAAACCCATAGGGAAAAGCTACTTTTAACGCTCGTTTTGGGTAGGAAATGGAATCTCCATGATAAGAGACTCCGATTATGCAAGTCCCTTAATTATCCTATTTTAATAGTTACGGACGGCTATTCTCCTCACTGACGCGAATCCATGACCTCTTATATAGCAGGCGGTCATGATAAGCATTGCACCACCAACGCACTTAGCGAGGGAATAAGCAGTCAAATCACAGATCAATCACAAGCTGTTCAGTTTCAAGGGGAAAAAATGTAATTGGTAAATATATTATTAGAAGGAAGTCATTGGGAAAGATTGCGAACCATTTTAAAACGAGAAGTCAATGTAACATAGCAAGATCACAAGCTGTTCAAATTCCCATCTACTTAAAAAACATTTTGGGATTTTAGCATAGCCTTTATTCACTCTTTTCAAAAAAGGAGAACGGAACCAATGGAAGAGAGGAATAGACACCAACATTTTCGTGAAAATAAACGCCCTTCTGCTAAACCACCTCACAAAAAGCAATTTGAGAAGCTTCGGACGTAAAGGCGCAAAAGCATTATAAATTAGCAAAAAACACCCAAAATAAATAAATGTGCACAAGTGAGGAAACAATTTCAAACTAAGAATAAATTCTGCCATCTAAACAATAAAGCAATTTGATGCTTCCAAGAAGAATCCAAATGCAATTTCTATTGGAGCCATAGCTTCGGAATGAACAGCCAAGAATCGATAATACTCCAACCATTTTGCCCCATAAAACTCTCGAAAACGTAACACGCACTTCTGCCTGAAAATTTATGGCTTGCCAGTAAATGAAATATGAATCATCAAAAAAGACGTTTTGTAAACTGGTCACAAGACTATAAATCTTGATACAGGCGTGCCTATTATCAGTTATTTAATGACGTAAACAGCAAAGACACTAATATTGGTAATAATAGATACTATTGTACTGAACTAGGGGACACGAATTTCATACGAAAACTTCAATATTCTTATGAGCATCTCTAGAAGTTTAAGTATTCAAGAATATGCTCCCAATGATCCGCACACAATGAAAGCATGGAAACCAATTGTTCTACAGCAGTAAGGGTTTACAGATCCTATAATGGAGTTTTGAACGTGTTAAGAAACTGAAATGATTTTTGAATAGAAGTAAAGTAACTCCTACGGCCAGTTGGGAATTTTTGCATCAATTGCATTGCATAGATCTGTCCAGACAGAAAAGTCGAATACTATCGCCGAATTACCGGACTAATCAGCGTGGTTGGCAATTCTGCTTACGAGGTGCGTGACAACAAACATCGAATTTGCAACCTCTGACTGCACCCGCACCACGCTATTATCCTCATTTAGTTAAATTTAATTATAAAATTTAAATCTTGAACTTGAAAATGGAGAATAACATATCAATCATTGTGGCGTCAAATAAATAGGGGATGCGAACTTACTTGAGCATTAGTCGATTAAGATGAGTGAGGTTACCAATGGTTTCGGGAAGATGAGTCAGTTGATTATAATGGAGATAAAGATCCGTTATTTGGGTGCACTGACCTAGACCTACACAAGGAGAAATCAACCATATTACAAAAAAGTTAATCAAGAAAGTAAGAATTTTGGAGAAAAAGGGGAGAAGACATACTATCGGGTAGACTTTGGATGTGATTGTAGGAGAGATCAAGTTTTGTGAGAAAAGCCAACTGACCGATTGCGCTGGGAATATTTTGTCGGATGGAATTCCGATTCGCTATGAGGATTGTGAGGCTCTACAAATAGGCATAATTCAAAGAAAAAACAGGAATCCGAGAATTTCTGCAACTCTGATGATATCTACTCTAATCAAATTCGACGTCGGCTCAAATCGTCGTCCAGAAGAAAAATATGTAGAATGAAAAATTGAATAATAGAAATATAATTTACCTCCTAATACAAGGAGGTAGACTAAAAAACTACTCCAAGACAATGGTATTGAAATATTCTTGAATATGAAAGGAGATTGAGTTAGGATAAGATTATAAAAAAGAAAATGACATCCATTACAACCATATATTCACTTACACGGTCTGTTGTCGGCTTGTCTCGAGTGAATCAATTGGAGAGAGGCAGAGTTATGATAAAAAGTCAGATACTATTGTCACAATTGGATCAATTAATAAACATCATATCTGGGAAAAGCGTTTACATTTCTTGAGAATTTTTGCACTATTTACTTTTTCTAAGACAAGTTAAAAAGTGTGAAATAACTTCCAAATAAGTCGCCACTCATGGAGCTGTCTACCATATACTTAAGTGGCCGGTGAAAAAATTCTTGATGGGCTTTGGCAGTCAAATAATGTAAAGCAGTGTCCACATGGAAACTAGCTAGTAATGGTGATGGGATGGTGGATCCTTGCTCAAAATGTTTTTGTAAGTCGAAGGAAAAGAAGAAGCCACAGTGCAAATCCGAATTGTGGTTAAGCCCTAGTTTGGAGTCTCTAAAATTATAGAAGATGGACCTCGGTTTTTTTGGAAGACACCCGTAGACAACGAAGTAAGTGAAAGAAAAAACGCTTAATCAGATGGTGTAGTGGTCAATAATGCACCTCTGTTGAAGGGTTACAAGATCAACTTTCACTGGCACATATCCAGTGAAGTGGACGTCCAAAGCAACTTAAATATGGTTAAAGAGGTAGCGGGGTGGGTGGTATAATATTAGTTTACAATGACTGGAGATCGAAGATATTTTCTCTCCACTCAAATTGAAAGAAGATAAATATTTCTTTCTAAGAACGTTGATGGTTATTAAGGACTAGCTAGGCAATAAAAAGATGGGCAGAATACATGAAATAAAGTTTTTGAAATAGTATTTGTAACTAAGCAATCAATTCGAGATGATTATGCGACAAAATTGAACTACTTGAAGAAGTAGCAGCGATGGGAAAAAGGGATAGGTCGATAAATATCGCAGTGTGAGATAACAGTAGTTTTTTACAAAATGACAAAAAAATCCTATTAACGCTAACCAGACGAATTGATGTTACGCAAAACCTAAGGCCGCAAACTCTATAATGGGTTGCCAAGTAGTTGACCAAACAACAAGTGAATGTTTAAGCACGGGGGTGTGCGATAGACTTACCTCCATGTGGTGCACCCTGGGCAACGTATATTCATACGGCAAAAAAGTCAATCAATGGGCAGTTGACTTCTGACTTCAAACTACCACGACCCCCCTGGTTGTCATATTCGACCCCTTTCTCAGTACTCACCTTACCTTTTTCTCTACCTTTGTATCTGCCTGCTTCTTTTACATCTGTGAATAGCTCTTCTGTTCCCCACCCCTCGACTTTCTGCTACTTTGATGAATCTTCCCTCTGTGAAGCCCGAAGTCAGCTAAATGGCTAATGATATCTATCAAAACGCTTGCCATT
>UZAE01000740.1:0-18920 GCA_900617975.1 Rodentolepis nana | reverse complement strand
GCAAAAGCATGTCAAGGAGAGTGCCAACTATGCTATCATGGAACTTCAAGAAGGCTGAATGTCCTAGATTCACAAACCTTTAAGAGAATGGACTTCTCACAAGAATTCACTAATCTTTTAGACAATGAACTTCACACAAGTCCCCCCACAAACCTTTTGGAGAATGAACTTCACACAAGTCCCCACGTTAAACCAACATCCTGACAAACTTTGCACTGCTATCACGATAACCACCATCCTGACAAACTTTGCAATGATATTACGAATATCATGATCAGATGTGCAAAAAAAACTATTCCCCGAGGCAAGATATGATCAGATGTGCAAAGAAAACTATTCCCCGAGGCAAATATAAACACTATCGAGTGTTTTGGTCTAGGCACCTTGAGGAAGCTGTGTTTTGATCTAAACACCTTGAGGAACTGAAAAGAAATCGCAACACTGCTGATCAGACTGGAAGAACGGAAGCAGGCAAGGGTACAAGCCTGGAGACGACAATCAGCTGTCCTAAGGCAAACATTACAAGCAAAACGGACTTCCTTCGACAAGTTCATCTCAAGTACCAACTATCAAAGTGATAGCCAACGCACTTTTTTTCTGAGAAACCTGCAAAACAACAGGGAAAGACCCAAGATAGAACCAATACGCTTAAACAGCAAAGTGCTTTCGAAATAGCTAACTGCTTTGCGAGGTTCTATTCCCACAATCAAAAGAAAAACCCTTTTGTCAGAAAATCTTAAAGAGATTTAAAGATAGAAGTAAAACAGTTTAGTGAAATTAAAGTAGACACAAGACCAAATAATGTACTTACTAAACCATTCCGACCTTGCAAAATTAATGCTGCGATAATACAGCTCAAGTGCAAAAAGTCTCCTGGCGAAGACGGTATTCATCCGGAATTTCTAATTAGAATAGGAGCGAAAGCCAAGAAAACCATTCTGACGCTTTACAGCAAAATCTGGGAGACCAGGCTCGTACCTAACCAATGGAAAGTTGCCATAGTAATACCTGTGCTAAAAGAAGGCAAAGACCCTAGCAACTTTGGCAACTATAGACCTATCTCCCTCACAAGCGTGCTGGCTAAACTTATGGAAAGAATGGTTAAGAGAAGGCTCACCTGGTTCCTTGAGACTAACAATATTCTTAGGAGTGAACATGCAGGTGTAAGGATTCCTTGAGACCAACAATATTATTATCAATGAACAAGCAGTTTTTAGGTCAAGGATACGTGTGGGGTGCTGGGGAGGCCAAAAGTACAGTTGGAGACCAAGCAACCCACCATTCTTGCACTCTCACTAGCCACTTCTCCCAACACATCAAAGATATGATGCAAGAAATACTCTTACGGCTGTTTTCGTCGATTTCCATGCAAGAAATACCCTTACGGCTGTTTTCGTAGACTTCAATTCAGCATATGACTTAATATGGAAAGAGAAGCTAATTCTAGAACTGGCAAAGATTGGTATTAAGCATAACATGCTAACCTGGATAAAAGCATTCATTGGACAAAGCATAACATGCTAACCTGGATAAAAGCATTCATTGGACAAAGATCGTGCTAAGTCAGTTACGAAAATGGTCCATCAAAATCCAATCTTTTACAAACGGGCCTTCCACAGGGAGCTGTCACAAGTTGCTCTCTTTACCTCCACAGGAAGCTGTCACAACCTGCACTCTTTTCAATGTCCTCATCAATGACATAGCCGAATTGGTACAGACAGTCACGGGAATCAATGACATAGCCGAATTGGTACAGACAGTCACGGGAATCAAGTGGTTACTTTACGCAGATGATCTTGTTCTATGGTATTCCGCCCCTTAGGAGAGGACAGAAAGTGCTCATAACAGTGCACTTAAACTACTAGCAAACTTGTGCGAAAACAATGGAATGGTAATCAACACTGCAAAAACTACATTCCAAACATTTTCTTTTGCCTATCAGAGCATAAACCCGCTTTTAAGGTACAAGGATACTACCCTAGTAAAAGCCAATGAGTTCACTTACCTCGGAATGGCGTTTGACACAATTCTAACGTGGAGAAGTCATATTGCTAAAATAGCAGTAGCTAACGTGGAAAAGTCACATTGCTAAAATAGCAGACCAGCTAACGTGGAAAAGTCATATTGCCAAAATAGCAGAACGGTCTCCAATAGACTGAATGTCCTGAAGCGTCTTGCTGGTAGCTCCAATAGACTGAATGTACTGAAGTGTCTTGCTGGTAGCATAACGTGGAGAAGTCATATTGCTAAAATAGCAGTACGCGTTTCCAATAGACTGAATGTCCTGAAGCGTCTTGCTGGTAGCGTATGGGGCTGTGGACTCTCAAATCTCAACTCCACTTACAAGATGTTTATTCACTCAATAATGTTGTATTGCTGAGATCCACTCATTACAGCCACAAAGGTGACTCTCAAATCACTCGAGAAGGCACACAACCAAGCATTACGACTAATTACTGGAGGGATAAAATCAACACCCATTTATGCAATGCTCCTAGTTACAGGAAGCACCACAATAGGTTCCCTTATCAAAGAAAAGGCCTTAATCCTGTGTGAGAAGCTACTGCGCATTCCCATGGACAAGTTCTTCAGCACCTATGAGAATAGAACAAGACATCTGAAAACGTAATCTGGTCAAATACAGAAAGCCATAGAACTTAAGAAAGAATTTCAAATCGAATAAAAGAGAAACAGTGGACAGTCGCACACTTCGACATGGCCAACTGGCTAAGAATCGAAGCCTTTTCTGAGCTTAAACTACGTACGGTACACGATTGCCTGACAAAATACGTTCATAGATTGATTATATATATATATATATATATATATATATATATATATATATATATATATATATATATATATTAAGATGACCCCCTGATTCGGTGTCCAGCCCTAAAGACAACGACGGAACCCCAGAGATACTGGGAAGCAAGTTGACAGCTAATGAACTGTTTGAGGAAAGCTGAATTCAAAGTTTAAAGACTAATGATAAATATCATGAAGAATGCCATTGAAATAATAATAATGCTCCTTGAGCTTGTAGCAATTGCCTAAATAATAAATTTATATTATCGAGATTAGTACTTTTGAATACCTTTACAACGCTTAAATTTTAGTATTTCTATTAATTAAATAGTGAACTTTTTCATTTTCACTTTTCCATACTCCTTCCTACTTAATTTGGCAAGTAGTAATGATATGCTTTATATGCTGAAGGTTGCTAATTCTGTCAATAAGTATATGAATAAAATTTGCGTAATACGATCTTATTATGTCATCAATGGAATGGTTAAAACTTTATGGCAAGTAAAAACTGGTAGATACTAATATTTATATAATTCTATTTAGTCAAGAGTGTATCCACGCATTAAAGTTGTTTGGAATGACAAATGGACAACATTCTTAATCTGAATTTAATAACATAACTTGATTACCAAAGCTAAATCCATAATTCTTCAGAACTAAACATGGTTCTTTTCGATTCAAATGTTGCAAATTTATATTTCTAAAGAAATATTATAATCCCAAGTGGGATCGATTTAAATATATTTTCGGTTTTTTTATAGGAATCTATATTTTTACTACTAAACCTCTTTTTTGCCAATTTTAATAAGCTATGTAATTACGACCTAATATACTCCTATTCATTAGGCTAATATTAACTTTGAGATTAAATTCCGCATATATGTTAGCAAAGAGGTGATGTTTTGATGATTATGAGTGCCGGTTAATTTATTTACCTGTTTGTATATATTAACTTGTCAAATTTTTCAAGCATTGCAACGCTTCCTTTTCTTCAAAATTAGTATTTAGTTATTAGGGTTGACAAAATAATATAAGGGTTTAGTTTAAAGGAATGCCACATTCTCGATGTATAGGAAAATTGCACGTAATAAAAATTAAGAAAGTGTCGTTTAAACAAAATTAATTTAAATTATATATACGTTAACGTCGTACATGAAAGTAAAGCCATGCGTGGGCAAAATGCTACTTAGTTAATTATGTAGAATTCATTAATTTTTCAAACGGTTAACATAAATTTCGTGCCCTCATTGCTTACAATGGCAAGTAATGAATACTATACACAGGTGCAAAGCCTTCCGTTATACAGTGTGCGCATCATCCTAAATGAAATATGGACATAAGATAATTTACAATCGAGGTTCAAGTAATCAGTTTTAATGGCTAAATGCGGTTTTCTCCAGAAAGCCAACTCACACATATATTCTCTGGCGTGAGTCATTAGTTTATTTGGCTGCCAATTACGACAACGTAATTTTGCATATTTTGCACTCAAGTGTTATATTTTGGACAGAGGTGTACGACAGACCTACATATAAGTGATATACACCGAACAGCTTATATTCATACGGCAAAAAAGTCTATTACTCGGCATTTGCTTTAATTTATTATGATGAGCTTGAAACCAAGCAATAAAAGAAATTGCCCTAGTCACTGCGAATCACAACTTCCAGAGATGCTTCAGTGGGATGCTGGATGGATATCACAGAACATGAAGATCCAAATACAGAAACCCTACATACTTATGAAGCAATCATGGAAGCAAATTTTTTGGGAGACAAACTCAAATACTTCCGATTGTCAGGTTACACTTTATACCTTCTGCATAAATACCGTCAAGTTGCAGGTGGAATTTTAACTAGAGTAAAAAAGGCCTCACATCACATTACGATCTATTGAAGAGTATGGTTTCGACGCAAGGCATACATGAAATAATCCGATTAGGTATTTGGAAATGCCAAATCCGCTTCAAGACATAGGCAGTCTATAATCCACCCCTGAATAGACCCAACTTTGATCTTCTGAGCATCTCACACGAAACTGGAGTATTAGGTGACTTCAACGCCAATTCCACCAGATGAAGTTATACAAATACATTCAAAGTTGGAAAGGAAATCGACGACATGCTTAACAACAACCCACTAGAACTTATATACTGAAATCAGAAACCTGCTACATATTTTTGCAACAATGGAACCAGAACAACTTCTAACTTACTCCATAAACCTTTTAGACAATGAACTTCAAACAAGTCTCCTCAACGTCAACCAACATCCTGACCAAATTTGTAACGACATGACGAATATTATCATCGATGTGCAAAGAAACGTTTTCCATGGAAAGGCTAAACATTATCGATTGTTTTAGTCTGAACAACTTGAGGAACTGAAAAGAAAGCGGGACGCCCTTCACATTAATGTTGATTAGACGAACAAACCTGGAGACGGCAGTCAGCTGTCCTTGGACAAGCCATCTTACATGTTAAACGGCCTTACTTCGACAACTTCATCTCAAATACCAACTTTCAAAGTGATAGCCAACTCACTTTTAACTTTCTGAGAAACCTCCAAAACAATAAGGAAAGACCCTGCAGATCAGACTTTTTGCGTGTTTAGATAAAACTTACGAGGATAAATATAGATAAAGCAATTGTGCGGTGTGCGGTGACCTTACCTCCACGTGGTGTACCATGGCCAATGTATAATCATACGGCAAAAAAGTCTATTAATAGGCAGTTTACTCCTGACTTCCAACTGCCATAACCCCCCCCCCCCTGTGTGTTATTGTCGACCACTTCCTCCATACTCATATTACCTTTTCTCTGATTTTGTGTCTGCATGTCTTCTTTTTCATCTTTAATCACTCTTCTCTTCTCCACTCTCAAATATTTCTCACTTTGATGTTTCTACCAATACGAAGTTTGCTAAAGAACTTATGATAATTAATAAATCGCCTGCCATTTGAAACAAATAGGGAAACAAATATTTCACTAATATGTTTTTGTTACACGACTTGGCACTTCTTCAGCTAACTAACTATCAATACTGGCTTCTTTCAGAATATATATATCATACGGGATAAGCAATTATTAAAACGAAAAAAAATTTTTAAAAGTGCAATCTAAAGGAAAAAAATTTACAATAGTAAATTGAGGCCATAATTCGATTTATATTAAGCTCATCTCAAACATTGTTTGAAAATACGGGTTTCAGTGTTTAAAGTGAAGGCGACGTCTCTCATATTGATGCCAAGGTCGTTAACTGTGCTTTCCCTTGTTATCCTCATCATCTTTGTCGTCGCCATAATCTTGTAACACCACGTAGTTCTCTTACTCTCTATTTACAGATTTCGAGACTAATTGGTTTTTTCTAACAACTTTTTCCATCCCATGTTCCCAAAACGTCATCTGCCTTTTTGATTTCTGGTACCTTAAAGGCCTATCAGGTTAGCATTTACTTAATTACAAATGTTTATAAAATTTTCACTCATTATTGACGCAGATATTACTCAATGAAGTGTCTATTTAACAAATCGAGTGACTCTCTTTACTGTCAAGTAGAGAAAGTTAAAAAAAAATTTTATTTTTTGTTAATTTAAACTGTAGAAGTAAGATTTGAAAAAAAATGCATCTCACTGTATGTGGATTTTATTGAACAAATTAATTTTAGGTAAAGGTTAATATTTTGTAAAATTGATTCATCTAAGATTGACACAGAATATTATGGCAAGGAATGTTGGAAGTGAATTCGCATGCACTAAAATGAACAAATCACTAAAATTAGATACCTCATTACTTTATTATTATTCTATTAATTCACAGTTATTCCTACTTACAAATCTAAAATTGATGGCTTTTAATGACAAATACTTAAGGATATAAGCTAACGTTGTGGATGAAGAAACAAAGTAAGACCATTGCGCATCGAAGGATTATTTAATCATCATAAATTTAAGCGCAAGAGAAGGCAATTAAATCATTACTGGATGCCAATTGGTTGAATGAACATCTTGTAACTGAGTTTTGTTTGGGTTTAGCACTTACAGCCTCATCCACCGCAGTTGAGGCCCTTCAGTATGATCAGCTTATTGAGGTTATGTTCTGCTATTTTGTCCGTGTTGCTTCTCCACGTAAGTTGTGTGTCAAACGTCAATTCGAAATAAATGAACTCGTTGGCTCTTTCAAGAGAAATATCTTTGTACATTAGATGCAGCTTTATAAAATGCCTGAAAGACTGTTTTTGAGGTGGTATAAAACTGACTAATCTCAATTTGAGCATAGTTGAAGTGCTTAAT
The DNA here is from genome assembly GCA_900617975.1 of Rodentolepis nana. Lineage (NCBI taxonomy): Eukaryota > Metazoa > Platyhelminthes > Cestoda > Cyclophyllidea > Hymenolepididae > Rodentolepis > Rodentolepis nana. Next base: position 11,822 of record UZAE01000740.1, on the reverse strand, counting down.
TGAAGTTGTAGGCCATTTCATATAATATAACATCTTAAATGATTTTTCATTGTTTTCATCGTGCATATTTTTCTGTCAATTCGGGTATAATCTGCCCAGATGGGGCTATATAAATATTAACATGGTTTGTTTTGTAACCGAAGACATGCTAAACAGCCACCTTCTAGAACTTATTTATAGCAATGAGAATCGTGCTACATATTTGCATTACAATAGAACAAGAACAGTACCTAGATGTATTAAAATGCTTATCATCAAGATTTAATTGCGTTGGTTTGAACATTTTCATTAATAAAACAAAGTATTTGCGAATTTATTCAAATTATTTCCATTTAGTTTCATATTGAACCCACTTCTAACTATTGTGGGACACGTTATCGCTTTGTGCGTCATCGCATGTCTGCACGCCAGGATTGGGAGGTAGGGCCGTATAATTCTGTGTGCGGCGACAGTACAAACAGTGACCAATCAGTAGCCTCCATTTGTTTAACCTAATCCGCAACCCTGATCATGATTAAGCACCCTGCGTGCACTCTTTATCCACAATATACTGACTGAATTAACGTGCTTCTTGCTACACTTCTGTTTCCTTTCAAAGTTGGGCTATAGCTTAGCTGGTTCTGGGTGTCTAGCTAGGTGTTGGGTAGTCTGCCGTAGAGGTTTCTTAGTCAGACAGGCTTTACTAACTTAGCAATCCGCTACAATGTGCATATGAACGGAAATAGCGGAAGATATCATAATATATAATCATTGCTTTTAGTTCTAATGTTCAAAATTGCAGGCAAAAAGTACTTATTGGTTTATTTTCAATTTATATCAATCTGACTTACTAATAAACGATATTAACCTAACAATGTGACATAATTTTTACCTTTTCCATTCACAAAACCAAGTTCAAACACTTTACCTACTTATAAATATGCATATAAACTACAAAATCTGAAGTAAGTATAATAATATAAACATGGCTTTTAGTTACGATGACCCAAATCGTTTGCAACCATTTATTACTTAAGTATTTCGACTATTAATTTTGTAAATGCTCTCTTTTAATTTCTACTAATTTGGATTACTATTGAAAATTTTCACGCAATGCTTTGCAACATAAGAAATTTATTGTAAATTTAGCAGTCAGAATAAAATCGACTGAAATTGAGATATATATATATATATATATATATATATATATATATGTAGTTGAATTGATCTTTCATTGCGTTTATTTTTTATGAACGAAGTTACATCTTCATTCATTTTATTGTGGAAAATTGATAATAAGGAATTATTAGCCGCCCTGAAGGAAAATGTTTTTTATCATTTCCTTTACTGCAGAATATGAAATATTTCTCTATTTTTATCAAATGAATGACTTTTTGTTCTTAATTACTATCTCGTAACCTAATTTTCAACATCATAGAGGGAAGGAACATCAAGGCTACAAAAATTTGAGACCGATTCAAAGGTTGAGAAATGTAAGGTGAGTACTGTGGAAGTAGTGCGATTTGGCATTGAGTCGGGCCATGGTAGTTTGAAGTTTGCGGCGCTGAGTATGTTCAATGTCACTAAAGTTTTTATAATGTTAAAATAGGGAAATAAAAAATTTATTAAACACTGAGCAACCATTTATTATGCTGATTTACAGTGTCGCTTTTCTTTATGGAAGTTTTATGAAGTATGATTTTACGTTCCCCGAGGGTACATGGGTAAACATTGCTCTCATTAGGCCAATCAGAAATGACTGATCAAACTTTGATACAAAATTTAATTTCATTGATGTTTCAGTTATGAATTTTTCAGGACATGTATATAACACCATAATTTCTTGTCATTTCGAGAAATGAATATACGCTTTTTAAGTAAAACCGACTATTATTTAAGGAAATCGTCATAGTTACAAAGACATCTAGTTTATTCTTGCTTGAAGAAATTGATAGATTGTTAAAATACATTTTGAATTATCACCAATCCCTTACATTTATTAAGTGTAATTCAAGTCACTATCGAAAATGTCGCTTTTATTAAACGGAATAGCCATGCATATTGATTTAATTTTGAAATATTTCGCACAGATTAATTTCATTCTTTTCCATTTTTTTTATAGCCCCATCAATTCAAGTTAAATTTAGATGGGAAGAGGGCATTGTATTGATTGAAATATTTAACCAGTAAATAAATGCGAAACTAATTTGCCAAATGTATTGTACATTCAGAGCTAAAACGAGATATGAACCAAACAATGCTTTCTCATCTATTTCTCACAACATCCATTTAGGTTAATATATGCTTTTTTTGGTTTTAAAAGCTAATGCCACACCACCAATAAGGAAATTTTGATTTCCTCATCACACCTTACACTGTATGAATGAATATCCTTCATTTAACTTTCATTGGAATTTCATTTGAATGTTAATCATCCAGATTATCTCAATTGAAACCACCAAAGGATATGTGCATTTTATTTGTAATAATTAGTAGTTTTAACCCATTAAAGTTAACATACATATAAAAAAGTGTAATGATGGTAACTAATGTGATTATTAAAATATCTCCATACCACCTTTGTGTGGGATCTAAATTTATAGCTCACAAAACGTGTAATCAAAAGGCTCATATGCAGATAAACAGACTTATTTCATTAGAGTTTATAAGGAAGTTTTTCTTTTATAAATGATCGGCCAACAAACTATACTGCATGTATAGTCAAATATTGAGAATTGCATCCAATGTAGACAGTTGGCATGTCTTCAATGAAGGCAGACAACTACCCCGATCACTCAAATTTAGTGACCTTAAGCTCAATTTGGTTCACAGCAATTTGCTGCTAATTAATGCAAATGAAACTTTATGAGGTTTCACTTTTGACAATTTATTAAAATGCGAAAAATCCTAAATGTACTAATTTGTGCATTTTTATATTCAAACGTTTCGAAAAATCTTTCCAAATAGCAACTGCAGGTTGGAAATCTTAAGCGGATAAGTGAGTCAAAAATTCCTCCTAGAATTCTTTCTATTGTTTGGCGTGTCGTAAATATTCTTTGAATAAACGATAGGCAAATGCATTGAGACACGTTAAACTTTACTACTTTGCTTAATGTTGTTTCTTAAGTTGTATAAACCATTTCATTGAATGCATTTTCAATCAAATTGGTATTTGATCTTTTTCATCTTTCTAAATTCATATGATGGAGGCACTTTTGTCCTTGGTGTCAACCAAATTAATCTAATCCTGCTAATATTTTGTTTTGATATTTGCAAAATCTATACTATAAAACGCAAATATGCAATTCATTAGAGTTCTAAGTGAAAAAATGGTGGCTCACTGGTTTCCATGTTAAACTATTTATAAGTGAAGGGTGTGTGATATTTTAATCTTATCTGAAATTGCCCTTTTAATATTTTTGTATCAAAACACTTGCTTTCATTTCGAAGACACGTAGACTTACAATTAAGCTGGCATAGACCCAAATTAATATGGCATATTTGGGTGTCAATATAAACGATAACTGCATGTTAAAAAACAATTTTAATCGATCATTTTTAGCCTTTTAAAAATATCTGCATTTTCGTCGCTATTTCGCCCATTTAAATGGATTAAATTTGATATCGGATGTTTCAGCACCAATATATGGTCTTAAAAATAAGATGTCATTATTTATTAGCAAATTACCCTGTATATTGGAAATGGATTGCTATATGTGAAGGAAAATACGTTCAAGACAGAACAACAGATAGATCAGAATCAAATGAACTGATAATACCTAATTACTTATGCGTTCCATCATTTATGCCAAATTATTTTCTTCGCATTATTTCCTCCTTAATATTTTGTCATTCCCATCAAATCTGGAAATGAAAATAGGCTCAATAAATGTCTGCTTCTAATTGAAAATCGATCTTCAAATTTAGTGACAATGCAAGTAAATTACGAAGACGAGTTTTCCTTAACTGAGTTTTCTAATTTAATGGAGGACTGAATGCAACGACATAAATATCTGCTAAACTTCTAGAGAAATCAAGCATGTGCAAAGAAGCAAGTGTAATAATGGAGCGATTATTTTGTATATTTTGGCAACCTTTTTAATGATTACCTAAATTTTGGAAGTAAATTAATTTTAGTACAAATTTCAATTACGTTGATGTACTTATTGTAAAATACATGTTTCTGAGCAAGCTTATAGTCGTAATTATTCTCTAATATGCTCCGCAGATGAATGAGGACTAGGCCAATCTCACCGTGAATTAAAAGAAACAATTTAAGTGGGTAGGTAGCAAATTTGTATAGCTTTTTCACTTCAATGCGCGACTAGTCGATTTGCATTGGATATTTGAAGTAAAATAGTTCTCAATCTAGTGTTAACTAGTGTATGCAAATTATTCATCTTCTATGCAAATGATATAAAATATTATAATCGTCTATGTTCCCGGAAGAAACCATAAATTGTCATTCGATAAGGGTATTCATACGAGAACGAAAATGGATATTTTCTTAATCTTTTTTACAATTAGTGACTTAGAAACGTTGATGAATTGTATTTCAAATATTTTATGAAATCAACATCACTGTTCATCGAAAAGCGTGTGGATTCGATAAGCGCACAAGAACAATTTTAGTCTTAATTATACAGTTTATTATATGACTGCAATAAAAAATTAGCTTGCTCGAATTTCAGCCTTTGAGTATAACCAACGGATGTTACTTTCAAAATGGTGACGCGAAGTGCAAAACGCAGTTTATGCTCATAAAAAATAATTACATTTAACCCGTATAACTGAATTTCGAGGGTTCATGCATTGGTTAAAAAAATGTCATTTCCATGCCTCTTAATTGAGCAAGTTGAGAGGGTATGTGATATATAATGCAAAATGAATTGTCGTTTCGCATATATCACTAAATAAATAATTTGTTTCATTAGTTTTCCCAACGCCAACAAACAAATTGAATCATATGAAATAGGAAAGATGCCGTGACATGGGTAAGCAAACACAATTTGAAAATTGTCCACAAATTATTATACAACAGTGACATTTGTTCATTTCTATATTTTTTCCTTTATTTTTATGCTTTTAAACTTCTTAATTGTTTTTACAAAACAAGGTAAAGCAATGAAGGGTAACCTGAAGAACAGAAAATACACTACCTCTACTTTTTTATTTAAATATAAATAAATATCAAATAAGTAAAAATATACACATTTTCACACTTTTTTGATTCAAATAGCCAAATTTTGAAGCGATGATTGGGTGTTGGAAAATAGTTTAAACTATTAAAATCAGCTTAATATTTGGAAATATGGACTAGATCAAATAGCATATTTTACTTCAAGTCGGGCTTTTGGGACCATAATTTTAGTGGCATCGGCGTTTTTTAAACACAATTCAGTCTCAGGTGTGGAGCCTTGAAATTAATCGGCTGCCGAATAATCCCCCAACAAAGTGTTTTCACTCTAAGCCATTGTGAAGATTAAAGGATTTTTTGTCGTTTAAAGGTGTTTGCATGTGATTTGCTTCTCTACTCATCTTGCATTGATGTCGATCAAACACAACATTACAAAGGCCATTAGTTCAATTTACAATCTTTAAAGAAAAATATGATTATAGTCAATTTTCCACTTGTGTTTGCACCACTATTTTCCAGGCATCATTGAAAAAACTGTTCAATTTCTGCGTAACGGTCTGAGCATCGAGGTTTTTATTAGATCACAAATGCAAATATACACGTTAGAATAAAAAAAAATAATTTTATCTCAATTGCTATCCAAATCGGCTTATTGTTGCAAGCCAGTGATGATTAAATTATGACTGATTTCTTTTAGCATTTTTATGATGAATAAATTCAACAATAGATGTACAATTGCATTCACTGTTTTTTCGCCTACAGAATTAGCATATTTATTTCAATCATTGCAATTGGTAGCTGTGAATTCAAGATTTTCAAGTAAAAGATGTGACCATATATCTGGCTCTCAGTATGGTGCTTAGAGTTAACTCTGGTTCACGAAGAAGGAATTCGTCCATCAACGAGTATACAAAGTCGCTGAGATTAGAAATGTCACCGATAACTCTTTCACTTGACCAAAGCAAAGCAAAGATCCATAATATTAATAACAATGATAAATAGTCACTAATCAATGGGTAATTACTTAAAACAGTTATATCATCCGATATGTTAGACAAATTAAACCATGGTTGATGATCGATAATAATAAGCCATCTGGAAATACAAAATTGCGTCAATGAAATGATTCCTTGACAGAGACTGTTGAGAATTCATACAAAACAACGGTCTGAATTCTATAATTTGTAATATTTTAATGATTTTATATTTATGTAATTTCTTTAACAATATTGATTTACTTCATTTGTTTAACATTTCAAAATGAGTTTATGACTTTAGTTAATTCAACTGCCAAAATTTGACATCCACTTAATTTTATTTTAAACCTACAATTCGACCATTACAGTAAGAATTTCAAAGTGCAAGAGTTTGGAAAGAGGATTTACACTAGAAATAGTCGAAATGGTTAGTAGCAAAATCAATAAACTTTCTTCAAGATAAAGGAAACATAATTGATTAGAGCAACATTCTTAGAAACGAGTAGGCAGTTCTAAGGTCAGAAAGATCAACAAAGCAACAAGTAATCACTGTCTTCCAACATATCAAAGTCGCCTTTAACACAAGAAATACTCTTCGACTGTTTACATCGATTTTAAATGAGCAAATGACCTAGTATTGAAAGATAACCTAAATTGATAAAACATTTATTGGACAAGGATCAGGTAAAGTCAGATATGGAAACGAACTGTACAAATCTAATCTTTTACAAACAGGACAACCAAAAGGAGCCCTCACAAGCTGATCACTTTTCTACGTTTTCGCCAATGGAGTAGATGAAGTGGTACTGACAGTCACGGGAATCAAGAGCTTACTGTATCACGACGATCTTGCTTAATGATATTTTGCTCCAAATAAAACGCTCAGAAGAGAATAAAAAGTACTCCTAATTATGCCGATAATCTATAAGCAAATTGTTGCGGCAAGGCAGATAGGCTATCAGCATCTCAAAAACAGTTTTTCAAGCATTTCTTTGGCCCACCACAGCATAAAGATGCATCTAATGCACAAAGATATTTCTCTTGAAAGAGCCAACGAGTTCATTTAATTCGAAGTGACGTTTGACACACAACGAACGTAGAGAAGCAACACTGACAAATGGCAGAACATAAATTTAATAGGCGGATCACACTGAAGGGCCTAAACTGCAGTGGATGATGCTGTAAGTGTTCAACCCAAACAAAACTAATTTACACGATGTTCATTCAACCAATTGGGATCCCATTCTGCCTATGGCTGCATGTCAATAATAAATGAATTACTCCCTCTCGCGTTTATGATGATTAAATACTCCTTCGATGTGCAATAATCTTACATTGTTTCTTCACACTTATGTGAATCAATTATTACAAAATAGTGAACTTCGCTGAAAAATAATTTTTGTCATTGAAATCCACTTACTTTCAGATGCATTTAAATATAAATCTTGCTTCTTTAGGCTTAATTAACAAAAAAATAAATAATTTTTAACTTTCTCCACACGACAGTAAACAGTCACTTGATTTTTAAAATAGACACTTCAATGAGTAATATCTGTATCTATAATGAGTAAACATTCAAAAACATTTGTAATAAAATAAATGCTAACTTGATAAGTCTCTAAGGCATCAGAAATCTAAAAGGCCCCTGATGATTCGGGAACATGGAATGGATGTACTATGAATCAGATGCAAATTTGTTAGAGATAACCAATTGTTCTCGAAATCTCTAATTGGAGGATAGGAGAACTTCGTTGTGTTACATGAAGAGGAGGGCATAAAAGAGGTGCCAGTTGGAAGAATAAACATACCAAGCGAGCACAATGATGACAAAGAAGACTCTCTTTTCCATCTGTAGCACCACTCTCCTTACCTGCGCTCTCACTCAACCACTCAGTGGATATAATACTCTTTCTAAGCTGATTGGGAAACACGAATTCTATGTTGAAAAGAAAAAAATGCAATTCCTGGTTAAGAAGAGGAAGCCACTGATGAAGTGCTTGAAGAAGGGGCTATGGAATAGATGGAGGTGGAAGGACCAGTCACTGATGTATTAATTGAATTCACCACTGAAGAAGAAGAAATCACCCATGAAGTGACTGAATGTGCTACCGATGGTGATGACTCTAACGATTATGACGACGATGATAATGATGACAATAATGATGATGATAATGATGACAAAGATGATGAAGATGATAAAAAGGGAAAGCAAAGCAAACAACTTTGATATCAATACGAGAAAACTCCCCTCCAATTTAAACACTGGAACCCCATCTTCTCAATTTTTTGATTGAAATGAGCTTTATTTGAATCAAAATGTTACCTCTATTTACTATTGTTTAAAACATTGCTATTGGCATCACTTTCAGCAAAAATATGTATTCCTTTGTATTTCGTATGCTAGTTAATTAGCAATTTGGAGTGTATGCTTCAAATCTGTGAAGCTGCTTTGCCAGACAATCGTGCCCAGTACAGAGTCTAAACTCAGCATCGATTTCGATTTACGGCTAGTCGGTTATGTCGGAGCATTGCATCGATGGTTATTGATTTTATAACTCCAGCAAATAGTCGTAATGCTTGGTTGTGTGTCTTCTCGAGTAGTTTGAGAGTCACTTCAGTAGTAGTGATTAGGATTGAACGTGCACAGTCCAATACGCTACCAGCAAGAAGCTTCAGAACATTCAATCTATAGAAGACTCGTTCCACTACTTTAGCAATGTGACTTTTCCATGTTAGCTTTGTGTCAAATGTAATTCCAAAATATGTGAACTAGTTGGCTTATTCTAGGTAAGCATCCATGTATCTTAAAAGCGGATTTGAGTTGTGACGGGCCAACAGAAATGTTTGGAACCATTTATTGTTGCTGCACCAATTAGCTAATAGTTTAAGTACATAATTGAGGGCACTTTCCGTTGTCTCCCGAGCGTTTTTCTTAGGGATGGAATGCCATAGAACAAGATCATCTGCATAAAGTAAGCCCTTGAGGCCCGTGACTGTCTATACCAATTCGGATATGTCATTTATGAAGACATGAAACAGATCGCCGCTTGAGTTAGCTCCCTGTGCAAGACCTGTTTGTAAAAGATAGGATTTTGATAGGGTATTTCCATATCTGACTTTGCATGATCTTTGTCCAATGAATGCCCCATATCTGACTTTGCATGATCTTTGTCCAATGAATGCTTATATCAAGTTAAGCATGTTATACTTAAAACCAATCTTCAAAAAATTTAGTATTAGCTTCTCTTTCCATTCAAAATCATATGCTGAATTGATATGAGACGAAAACAGCCGTAAGTGCATTTCTTTCATCAAAGGCATTTTTGATATGTTGGAGAAAAGTGGCTTCTTGTTGGTTAATTGATCTTTGCTTCCTTAAAATTGCTTGTTCATTCCTAAGAATACTTTTGGTTTCAAGGAACCAGGTCAGCCTCCTTTTAACCATTCTCTCAATAAGTTTAGCCAGCACGCTTGTGAGGGAGATAGGCCTATAGTTGTCAAAGTTGCTAGGGACTTTGCCCATTTTTAATACTGGTATTACTATGACAACTTTCCATTGGTTAGGTACGAGACTGGTCTTCCAGATTTTGTTGTAAAACGCCAGGATGGTTTCCTTTTCTTTCGGTTTCTTTCTTATTAGAAATTGCGGATGAATACCGTGATGGCCAGAAGACTTTCTTCTTGAAGTTCCATGATAGCTTAGTTGGCACTCTCCATCTCATGCTTTTGCACTGCCGATGGTAATCCTAGCAATGACTGGTTTGTGACCAGAACCAGGATCATTGTGACCAGAACCAGGATCGTCAATTATTTTGCGACGTGTATGCTCTCTGATGTCGCTTGAAGCCAAGATCAAGTCAGGTGCTGTTCTGGTTTTATTGTTGTTTGAAGTTGAGGAGACTTTTTTGAAGTTCATTGTCTAAAGGGTTTGTGGAGTAAGTCGGGAGTTGTTCTCTTTTCATTGTAGCACAAATATATAGCAGGATCCTAATTTCAGTATATTAATTCTAGAGGGTTGTTGGTAAGCATTCGTAGATTCCATTTCCAGCTTTGTATGTATTTGTATAGCTCCATTTGGTGGAAAAGGCGTTGAAGTCTTCTTATACTACAGTTTCATGTGATATGTTAAGAAGGTCAAATATAGGACTATTCTGGAGGTGAGGATTATTGCCTGCCTATATCTTTGAAGTGGTTTATGTCTTGCGTCGAACCCATACTCTTGATTAGATCGTAATGTGATGTGAGGCCTTCTTTTACTTCACTCAGAATTTCACTTGCAACTTGCCGGTATTTAAATAGAAGGTATGAGGTGAAACCTGGCAATCGGAAGTATTTGAGTTTGTCACCCAAAAGGTTAGCTTCCATGATTGTGAATATGTCTATATCAGGGGTAGGTAGAATTTTCTGGATTTGGATCTTCGTGTCCTGTGAAATCCCCCCAGTATTCCATTGAAGGATCTTAAAAAGTTGTGATTCGCCTTGACGAGGACGATTTCTCTTATTGCTTGGCTTCAAGTTAATCATAATAAATTGAAGTCAAATGCCCAGTAATAGACTTTATTGCCGTATGGATATAAACGGCCCTGTGTATTCCACGAGGATGTAGGTCTATCGTGCACTACTGTCAAAAATATAACACGTAAGTGCAAAACATGCAAAATTGTGTTGTCGTAATTGGCAGCTCAATAAACTAACGACTGTGCTCCAGAGAATATATACTTCCACGATTATATAAAAAAACCGCATTTAGCTATTAAATCCGATTACTTGAACCTCGATTGGAAGTTAATTTTCGTCCATATTTCATTTAGGACGATGCACACTGTAAAACGGAAGCCTCCGCACCATTATTTGCCATTGAAAGCAGTGAGGGCAAGATATTTATGTAAAATATTTTGAAAAATTAATGAACTCTACTTAAGTAACTAAGTGACAATTTTTCTCACACATGTTTCGCTTTCACGTACTGGGTTGCCTTATATATTATTTAAATTAAACTTTTTTAAGACTCTTTTTTTTATTTTTGACTGCCTATACAGGCAAAGTAATTATAAAGCTTTATATCAGTTGGAATGTTTGCAAAATAAGATTTTTCTGGAAATTTAATAGATATTCATTAAAGGGGTATTCTTTTCTAGGAGTTAAAAAATCGATTATCTATTTTTATATTTTTAGATTTTAGCTATTTAAGAATAGGTCTACGAGCGGATATTCCGATTTCAAATTATTTTCGGAGATATGAGTATATTGCATCCAAACTGGATGGGCTGCAACTAATCGAATAAAAGACATAATTGGCGAATATAACATTTTGTGACCAACAGGTTTCACTTTGTTGCTACTTTAATAAAATATATTATGGTTTAAAAGATATTTTTAAAATAACAAAAAGTTCTTAGAGATTGGAAGATATATTATGAATATGGAGGCTTTCGTGTATTATTCTGTGTGGTAGCAAGTTAATTGTATCAACTTCTTTCGGCTGCTGAACACTGCTAACACTGATTTTCATTGTATAATTTCTATGTGAAAGGCTTGAAAATTGTCAAATGATCTTGTGAGTATAGGCCGTAGAGTGCAAGGTTATTTTCTAGACAGATATCGAGAGTGGGTGTAAGCGATGGCGTTTCTTCAAATATGATGATGATTATGATACATGGGTCATGTGAAGATTTGAAATCAACAGAAGGCAGCATATAATATTCTGTTCTCTATATAAATCATTATAA
>UZAE01000739.1:0-18921 GCA_900617975.1 Rodentolepis nana | reverse complement strand
CTCAATATGGGAAATTTAATTTGGGCCTCATTGTTTTTTTTGGTAGACAAAAGCCATTAGCCACATTTAGAAGCAGACTTTCATGATTCAGTTGAATAAAATTTTTACGCTGATTCTGGAATGGTTACCTGTCGAAAATACTTCCAATCCATCACACCAGCACGCTGTGTTTGCTATGAATTTAACAAAGTTCTCAGACATTGTCTTTTGAGCTTATTTGCGTACAGCTTTAAAGAGGTTTATTTATTTATATCAAATGGCAGGCGTTTTGATAGTTATCATTAGCCCTTTAGTTGACTTCAGGCTTCACAGAGGGGAGGAACATCAAAGTGAAAAAAGTAGAGAGAGGGGGTAGGGAACATGAGAGTGTTTCAAAGACGAAAGTAGAAAAGGTAGAAAAAACGTGAGGTGAGTACTGTGAAAGTAGTCGAATATGACATACAGTGGGGTGATGGTAGTTTGAAGTCAGAAGTCAACTGCCGGTTTAGACTTTTTTGCCGTATGAGTATATGTTGCCTAGGGTGCACCACGTGGAGGTAAGTCTATCGCACACCCCTAAAGAGGTTTATAAAATGCTAGTTATAGAAATTTAAGTTTTCTTTTTTTAAAAATTGTTGAATAGAGTGGTGTCTAACAGAAATAATGTTCTCGCTTACTTTGTAACAGGTTGGCATCTCCGTTAAAATTGCACTATTTTATGCATTTTCCTTTATGTGCTGTTCGCTTTTATTGGCATTTATGTCCGCCCTTACGTTTATTGTAAAGCATAAAATCTTTCACGAATATTGCTGATTGCAGTTTGTCTGCCATTTTGGCATTTTTACATATTTCTTTCGGGGTCTTTCTGTTCACTACAGCCCCTTGGATACAACTTTCAACTTTTTATTTAGTTCTAAAAATTTTATTAAATTGGAACATGTGTTTACATCAAACTTGAGGGTTGTATACTGATGGATTGGTCGTGTGTGGATCTAATTTTTTATATTTGGCGGCATACTCTTTTCCTTAACTCTTTGCATGTGCAAGTTCTCTGATTACCACTGGCGTTTTGTTTCCCTGATAGTGTAGCTGCTTTGTGACACATTTCTTCCATTAACGCGCTCAAATTAGTAAGCTGTCATCCAGCCTTCACATTGAAGCGCCCTAAGTTGATAGGCTGGTCTGTTAATTGATGCTGGATTCACAGAAGTTAATTCATCCGTGCCAACAAGTTTTGGGTTCCATAGTTGACTAGAAGATCTCCCATGAAGGAGAAAATAAACATTTATCGCAGTTGGCAGCATCATGCTTTCCAGTTTCTAACCATCTTTCAAGTCGGCTGATCTTTTATTTCTGCTGTTAAGACCACATTTGAGTCAGCCATTAGCGTTAATTTTTTGACACCCAATTGTCCTTTTAATTTTATATCGTGGTATACGCAAAAGTAGTATTTTAGTCATTGCTACTACATGACTGTTTGGAATGAGTTAATCTTTCCCCGGAAACGCTTTACTACCAGTTCCAATGCGCATAAAGTCAAAAGTCGGAAGCAATTTTAGTGCTTGTATGCTCTAATAATTATAATTGTGCCATTGAGGTTTCTTTGTCCTAAATTAGCGAATTACAAACTTAGTTTGGGCGAATAGTGATGAAGTATTTTGCTTGAATATCAGTGTCAATAAATTAAGCTGAAATTCCGGTTGAATGCTTTATTTAATATGCGACATGTGTTAGAACAATATTGTAACCTTGCAACTGGTAAACCAAAGGCACATCTGCCTATATTATGGAAATTTAACGAAATTCAACATTTTTATTTCGTCTCTAAATTTACTTAACTTCACACAATTTTACGATAATGATCTCTTCTTATTGAAAGCACTTATATGCGTATGTGTAACATTTATCATGATATATTACATTAATGTCAAGTCAAGACATCCTAAAAGTGCGCAATCTTTTCGCTGTATTCACATCTTATTCCTCAGTGTGGAGTGGAAATATGGTTGTGTCTATCCACAACCCCACTTCTTTCTTTTAGTTAGTGGAAAATTCGTGTACTATCCGCTGATAATTATTAGTTGTCTTTAGGGCAGATTATCTGCACAAATTCCCTTTTGGACGTCGAAAACTGGGGGGTGGAAAAAACATTCAATGTTTAAATAACAGTTGGCTGTATTAATATCACGTTACCTATTAATGAAAAAATTATCAGCTGGAATAAAATAGGTAGCAAGCCCCGAGTTCGAAAATGCGTTGTAACATCCCTCGCTACATTAACTTTAGCATGGCTAGACATACTTTTGGTTCGTTTAGGTTAATCAGAGGATTCGACATACCCTACCCCCCCCCTGCCCGTGTTTATTTAATATTTGACAATCACTTATCTATTTCTCCATATTATCTCAAATACCTGGTTTTTAATGATAATAAGTGTTATTGCTGACTCTTTGTAAAATTCCCCTTTCAGCTTAACTTGGAAGTTCGTTTATGTGTCTATTAAATAAAATCACACCAGTAGTGATATGGTAGTGCTCGAACAAGTCACCGTTGCTTGATTTGCTTGTTTGTGATTGTGGCAAAAATGTTCTCACCATCCTACAATCTACATCCACTGTGAGGTGTCTACCTGGGCTTTTAATTGACAAAGTCCCATCTCAGAATATTCTAGTTTGGAAGTCGGGCTAGCTTTCGAATGTACCCACTTGACGGATATTAATGTATCACTGGGTATTAGGATACCAGACATGCTCTAGTCCCTGGCTGAAAAAAAGGTGAATATTTGAAAGTAATCTTCTTTCACCATTTAAGCCTGGTTAAAAACGGAAAGACTTCGAAATAAGTACGTTTCAGTAGTGGTTAATAGAATCCTTTTAGGATTTCCAATATGGGCACTAATCAATAGTCACAGGAAAGGCTGTCCAACTATTTCTCTTCTATTCATAAAAACTCGGTTTTGAACTATTTTGTTTAATTTACATAAGATAGAATATTCTTACATTTTTTCTTTCATTTAAGGCTTGGGTTCTCTGGGTGACTCCGGTTCTTCCAATGGAATGGGGCCTGCAAATGAAGTGGACGCAAATGGTGAACACCACTCAGCTACCAACGGGAGTGACGATGGAAGCGATGAAGACGGCGGTACGACAGAAGGCTGTCTCACAGAGGATGACGAAAATGATGAAACTCTGGGACAAGCAGATCGCAGCAATGATATCTCGGTGACAAATACTGCTCATTCTACCAATATGGGTAAATAAATTGTTCTTATATTCATTAGTAAGATAATCTTATTTAAAAGACAGGAGTGTATGACCAGCAATCTTTGCTCATATTCTAAACTATACGTTGGTTCCAAAGATTATTTCTACTCCTATCAGTGCGGTCGATCTCGTGACCGTATTTAAACTAATCATGCTGGTTGAGGGCAGATGAAGCAAAAAAACCATGTCTGACCTTGATTGACCCCGGTTCCGAACATATCCTGCTCGGCTTGGTTTGGTCAAGCTAGAGTTTTTCCAAACGTTTATTTAAAAAAATGTATGCTATAGGCGGTAAACACATAGCTTCGTAATAAAACAGTTTATAGTTCCAGTGTATAAAGGGAACCCCAAGGAGAATTTACGTTTAGGCACAACCTTTAGTCTCTTTGCACTTTTATCCGTCTTCTTACCAGTAAACTGATGTTTTAAGGGTATTTGAATCGTTATTAATCAGAGTGCCTAATATTTTCTTAATAATGACTGAAATTCTATGAAGATGGACTGCATTTGACATAAATTTTCTCAAAACTTGACACGAATTCTCTCACCTCTGTTGTTATTGTTGAAATGGTATTTAAATTTATTATAGTGGCCAAAACGCATTAAGAATTAGTGCCCACGTCACTTGATGAGTGTCGATAAGTTTCGGTCCCTTGATCTTTGAGTTGCTTTTCTGGTGCATAATAATGAAGCGAAACGTAGTGACCAATTTTGACATTGCGATGGCCAATAATCTCAAGAAATCCTTTAGTGCAAAATTTTAAGATTCATAAATGAGCGAATGCCATGGAGTGTACGAATTTCCCACTTGGCATAACATTCATTTGGATGACTTTGCCAGGCTACGCGCAGGATCATGACGATTAATGAATCATTCGGTTTATTCACCATCTGCAGCTTGGCTTTTTTCACAGCACTAGGAAATATTTCTTACCTAATGGCCACAACAACGAATTTCCCTCTACCTAGAAAAATTTATTGAAATTTAGTCTACGCAGATATGTCCATTCGATGGGCCATGTCGAAAAATGCATTTTCATTTGAGAGGCGTAAGGTGGTAGCAGCGGTTGCTAATGGACTGACGTTATGCCGCTTGCTGAGGCAAAAAAAGTCAATTTTCTAGCAGTGCAAAAGGATGTGCATAGATCACCAACGGGTCGTGCTACGGTCGTGTTCAATAACGGGGAGATAAGAAATTGTGCTGTTTAAATCTCATCAACTGGCTTATGCTTTGGTCTTATTCACCTTTTTTGTTTCTTTGCATTCCCATCGATATTTAAGTGCTTTTAATACACAATTAGATAAAAACAAATTATATTTTCTATTTTTCTGTAATGTATTTGAGCCTTTATAAGTTAAAAGCGATAAATCATTTAAATTAATGCATATATTTATGGTAAAGTATTCTTGCTATGTATTTTATGCCTTTAGTTGCGTATTTGGACTTTAGCGATGTCATATTCGACAGTAACCGAAGAATAAACGATTGTGGGACCCAATCTTTTAAGCATTAGTTGGAATAGCTTCATTCATCGAAGCAATTGGCCGAGTCACTTGAATAGGTCGAACCATACACGAAACTCAGAAGACCCCATAGGGAACTCTTCTTAATTAAACATCATATTAGGGTATTGCGTCTAGTATATCTATTAAGGTACGTTATCATTGTGGTTAGGTACGGTTGACCTGAGTAGCCCAATATTTACTCCTTATTAATTGACCGAAAGTGTTGAGAGCATATTCGTCGAAAGCTGTCACTTATATCCAATCGATTCTTTCTCAACATGCGATTTAATTGCCATAGAGTTATGTGTGAATTACTTCATATGCTGTCGCTTGAGATCATACTTCTAGTTAACTCTAGAACCATTTCTTTTCCTAACGCTTGTGGAGGACTTTAATTCCTTGGAGCGGTTCGTGGTGATTCATCCCTCCACCGATAACTATTAGCAACCACTAAAAGTTCGCCCTGCGTCTGGAGGAATACTACTGCTTTTATAACAATGACGATAGTGATTGTGGTTATTTTGCAGTAAGTAGGGTTTGCCTATCTAACTTCTACGTTGTTTCCATATCTTCGGATCAACCGCTACAATTAGGTGGATTGTGACTCTCAGTTCAATGTAAATATCGATTAATTACCTGAATTTGTATCTGCTTCCGATTCCTCTTCGAAGTTTTTTATATGCTTTTAGTCATTTTGAGATAAATTCCAGGCTTTGTGTATTATTTGAATTACCTAGGGTTCAAAATACTCGTCTCTTGCATATTGCCTACTCTTTAGGAAGGCATAAATCACATCTCTCCCCCTTCTCCCAATTGAAAGGTCACATCTTCCTTGTCTAGACATTTATAATGCGACACATTAACAACTACAAGAGACTGCATTTTCCATGTGTGCGTATAAATTTGTCCATTGTAAATCCTTTCATACCCACTCCCTCTCCAGAATTCTAATTTGGATGAATTAAAGGTATTAAATGCGCCTGTGCTTCTCGTATCATACTTGGTGACTGTTAGATTATCGAATCATCACTAATTCTTCATTAATCAATCGGCCATCTTTGGGGACGTTTATGAAATTAGCTACTACGTGGACGTTCGACTCTCTGCGCTTTGGTCGGGCTTTTTAATACAAATCAGGCCCATCTGTTGAGTAAATATCAAAGGGTTGGACGTATTTATAATGTTAACTTATGCCAAGGTGCCTATCAAGGAATTATATTTGTTTTTGAAAAATATTAAACTAATTGCTAGTAGATTTCATGCAAATATTTATCTTGACGCCTGCCAGAACCTGAAGTACACATTTGCCTTAGTTGTCTATGATCTGCAATTAGAATAATTGCTACGATTTGTGTAATTGGACTGGAATAATAGTCATCTTCGCTTAATATTGTGGAGTTCCTAGTCTGCCTTTTGCTTTGCGTTAAGTAAACTTCAGTTCAACCAGGCATTTATATCATGAACTGATGGAAGGAAGATTCGGCCATTTTCCAAAAGAAACAGCCATTCACAGGTCTAGGTCTGGTCTCAATGGACAATCTAAATTATATGAACAATTTCCATTGATGCCAATAATACGCATCTGGTATCGTTGCCGAAACACACATCTTTGTTAATTAAGACTCTGGCTACTGGGCAACTTATTTGCTTTGCTAACCGAGGTGGTTTTATCGCAAAAAATCCGATCATTTTGTAGCTGTCGCTTTCAGTGACTCATTTAAGGAATTAGGCTTTGGCCAAATTATGCTAACTACTTACTGTTCCCACAACCGCACTAGACCATCATTACACGGTTACACTGAGACATAGTACTTAAAAGGGTTATTAGTAGATTACCATGAGCTGGTCTATTAATACCTTGAGTTCGATTTTCTGCATCGAAATCCTCATTGACCAACTCTGTTGGTAATTAAAACAACAAAAAGATTCGAGCTCCTAATCTGAACACAATTCCTCTGTCAAAGATAAATACTGTTAAAAACTCCTTCGAAATATAACTAGATTACTGTATGGTTTTTAAATTAATCTTAAGAATGCCCCTAATTCATTTTAAATCACTTGTCTAACAACTAACCTTTACAAGGAAGAAATTTTGAATAACATGTAAGCTTTTTTCCTTTATTTTATTGCTGGTTGTGAACTTTTATTCAATCATAAGTTTCAAAATCTTTATTTGCATTAAGTTGAATTCACCTAACTATACTGATTTAAATGAAATTTAATCAAAACTTTCATTGCGCCATTTTCCAATTTCCCATTACTATATCGTATTCTTCAAAATGCAATTTTGAAACAGTATAGCATTTCCACACTAGTCATTAAGGGGAGACATTTAGTCAAGGTCGAGCCTAGGTGTTGTAAAATCGTCAATCTATTTAAATTAAAAATTAAGCAATATCATATGCGGATATTTGTTGGCTTTGGAAGATAGTCCTTTGGGATGCATAATAAATGTGGGCATTTATTGAAGGTTCCACTTTCATGAAGTTACATTCTTGATTCTCATGCGAATAAGACTTTCGCATTTAGAAATACCTCTTTGTGCCTACTGGTCACATCAAATGTTTGGCATGATCGAGCAAACTAGTGCTTCGTATTCTTGGCTGAAGTATCTTATCTCACTTCCTAGAAGCCCACTAAGTGAAGATCTTTCCGTTTTCTCCCTTCAGAGAAGTCGGTGCTTTACCCGAACCAAGCTCTGCCTCCACCAGTGTACACAAATATTGGTAAATTGCAAGCAGCTGCACAACGCGGGGTCGGTGGTATTAAGAAGGATGCGTCCTCTTCAAATACTGCCACAGGCTCTTCTGCTGTTCCTGCCGGCAATGGAACCACAAAACCACATCGGGCTGAATCCCCACCGATATACGATACTCATCAAATGGGTAAGCATTTAGTTATTAGTGTTGAAGCGTTGCTTAATGTGGCCTTTGTGGTGTATTGGGAACTTTGCAGAAAAGACCAAGAAGGCCACACAGAGAGAGTAGGTATTTTGCAAGATTGCATCTTAGTTTATTGTGGGAAATAAAAATGTCTGTGAGCTAGTTTAAGAGTTGAATTCCCGGAGTCCTGGAGTCTCGATTTCAATGTCCATTTCTGACTTAATCTCATAGTTTTTAGTTATTTTTCATTGTCTTGTAACATACTATAACGAGTGATTTATCAGTTTCTGGGCGCAAATTCGAAAATCTAGAGAAATTCGAAGTTGCTTACCATCTTTTTGCAGTGAAAAAATGAAAAGAAAGCAAGGAGTGAACCGAAGCGTATTTGACTATTTGATTTGGTTCTAATTCAAAATCATTAGGGAATTTTTGGTAAAGGCCAAAGGAAGCATTTCCCCTTCTTTTATTGGACATTTTTCCACTTTAGTTAAGCATTAACCCATTGCCTTAAGCTGCACATATATTTAGGCTTGATTTTATCATTTTTTCGGTAGTACCACAGGTAGAAACAATTCGAATGCGAATCAAGAAGTTAGACAAATAGGCGGAAATGTTATTTTGACAAAACCCGGGGCTACCATTTGAATTAATATTAAAAGTTTCACTTTTTCTGTCTGGGTTAGCAAACCCTCACCTTCCAGTGTTGGTGGGGCACTATGTGACTGGTATTTTATGCTCATGACATGTCCATTCTTGTGGAGAGCATTGTAGCTAAGTCACGCTTTAATCGTGTAGTAGACACGTTTGTGTTTGTGCTTGTATGCTATCATGCGCAATCATTAATTTGGAACGGTGTCTATTTCTGGTAACAATCGCTCATTCTGTTTGTGGTCGAATAAGGTCATCGGTATGCTTTAGAAAATTACCTTACCAACTTCCAAGTCCAATAGTGATATATTCTGCCAATAGTTACCTTGTGACAGTATAAATGCTCACTAATTGAGAAGTTCACAATTGGAAACCCCACTATTGATTAACTTTACGTGTTTTAAACCATTACACGATCAAACCATCGAAAGATTGGGGGGTTTTAGTTGATCGGTTCGAGCTATGCGGTAATTCACTTACCAATTCTCAATTTCTATACTGAGATGGTCATGTCTCTGCTCTCCTTAGTTCCCACTTCCGGTAAATTTTGTGATTGTCATTATTATTGGTGTCATGCTCTTACCAATTCCTACAGATTTGAATTATTTTGTTGACTATTGGGACTAGTCTCTTCTATCCAACCGGGTTGTTCATTTGTTTGTATATTTCCTTTAAAACGGAAGTAACTTTCTTGGGCTTTCAATAGATCTCAAATTTTTTAACATCTGCCTATTATATACTTGGTATATTCAAATAATCGATTTGATACATTCCTTCATATTGGCTTTCTTCGCTTGCTTCGCAGTTTTTTATGAGTTCGTCTTATTGGCACAATACTTTCTTGTATGCAGATAGGAATAGGGACTTGGAGTTTTGTGAAGTTCTTAGCCATTTAATTATCTTTGTGTGTATTTTGAATTGACCGTGGCCCTAGTAACGACAATGTTTTTTTATAATTTTATTCGCATCCAATTGTTTTCATTAAAAAGTGTGCTATTGTAATAACTTTTGCCAGTAAGCAAAATAGACTAAATCAAGTTCTTCTAAACATGATAACCGAAAACAACTGCTGTTTTTTTAAATAAATTGTCTCATTGGTTATTACATCTAACTCGTTTTCATATGTCAAGTAACTGTTTCTTTCCTTTTGTGTCTCTATATCGCATTCTTATGTTCCAAAAGCAAGTCTAGCTACCTAACATTTTAGAAGTTGAATAGTTAGTATTGGCACCTTGGGGTTACTTTCTTCTAAAAGTGTTGAGGATCTACTTTATAACTGTGCTTATTAACTTGACTCAAAATGAGTAAATCTTGCGCTTTTCAACCTTTTCTTTGATATACCTCTCACCGATGATGCCTTATAATACAATTTCGATTGAATTTGCATTGGGTAGCAGCCTATTTCTTGCATTAGTTTATTATCACAGAAGGCGGTAGAATATGGTGTTTTGCGAAACCAAGTCTTTGTTTACTGGTATCAGCTACAACTCGCTCTAACGCCACTTTCATCTGTGTCCACGGCTCCTTCTCTATTTGCGTATCTGTTTATATCTACACTGCGTGTTTTAGCAGTCGCATGCTTAAGCGAAACTGTGGGTGAAACCGCGAGTCTTGCTGAAGCATTTATCGATATTGTCTTTGTATCCAATGCTTTTAATAAGGGACGCCCTTCCCACACTTCTCTGTAAGATGCCAGTGGAAATTAAGAATTTGTTAACGTGCTTACCGTATAATGTACTTTTCATCAGGTCGAGTGAGTTAGTTATTTATAAATCAATAACTACAAAGTACACTAAGGTCGCTTGAGATTCTCGAGCAATATGAGGTGGGAGCTATCAACCATTTTCAATAGCACTTTGATCCTTTAGTTTTTGTGACCTGACCAGACCGGGAAATGTGAGAAATGTAGCGTAATTGGTAGTGAATGCGGCCTAGGAATAGTCGTTCTATTACATCGAATTTGAATAGGACTGAGAACTGAGTTTTGAAGCACCCAACCCCCTTGGTCACTGCCATAAAGCCCTATCTGTATTTCTCATGCAACTTTTCGTTCTTGACATCCACAAAGTAGGGGGATTTTAATTCTTTCCTTCCTATTATGGTAGATTTCTGGCTCTAAGCATAATTAAAGCCAAAAGTAAATGAAGAGACGTCTCCGTAGGATGGAAGTAGTTTTAATTATCAAGTTTTAATTTCACGGAACTTGTACTTATAGGGGTGGCTTGCGGGTACACAATGTCAAAGAGAGGGTCATATAAACATGACACCAGCAGGAGGAGTGTCAGTCAAAACGTTATTTCAGGTCATGACTGGCTAGGTAGGCTGCGTCACTTACGAAATTCCCATTTATTCTGAGCTCTGCAATCAATAGTGGTCAACTTTTACAACTTTATATTACTAAATTTCCAGTCGTATTAATTGATATTACTTTTACTGATCAAAGGTGAGTTTTGTCTTCGATTTAATATTATTAAAAATAATCTTGGCAAGAGTTTGTTTGAGCTCAGTAATTAGCAGGAATTTCTTTGTTTTTTTGAGTGCTCTTCATTTTTTTACTTTCAGCCGGTCTCATAAGCAACTTTATTTTTGCTCCATTGTTTTAATTTTTGCATGGGGAACGATTTTATTACATCAATTTTAGTCGAAATATGAATTCTTTGTATTGTGTTTGCCTTGTATTTTCTTCAAGAAGATCAATAAGTCGAATTCGTCGTTCTGCTCTTAAGTTGTCCTCAAATTCTCTTGAAATGTTATAATAGAATGTCAATTTGCGTGGATATTTTTCGGAGTATTTATGCTTTCTGAAGGGATTTTTAGCATCTAAACTCTCGTGGCATCTCAGCGATGGTCATGACATACTTTCACATTTACATCTTTTCTCTTGTAATGAGCTCATTGTATATGGCCATCAGTGTCATTTTAAATCTATTCTTTGGTTACTTTTGTGTATCCAATCGGCTCGACTATCAGGACGCAGGCTTGTCTAATTGCTTTTCCTGAACAATTCTACCTTTTTTCAATGTGTAGCTAAGTAGGAGATTTTTTTCTTCTCCAAAAGTCAGTGATCGTAATTATAAAAGTACACCACGGAGCTGACAAACGCAGAAATAGACATTATCTTAAGTTTGGTTATAATTGAGTTTGTTAATCTACGAAGTTCCCCTCGCGATGACTAGATATACGTTTTGTTCTGAAATTTAAAGTAATCTTGTTAAATGCGTACAGATATCCTTTATGCGCATAATCGTATATTACCAATGTGCGTCGTAAGTGGCTCATTGTTTTTTTTCGCTGTGAATTTCTCTTTTTTTATTCAAAATCCCGCCGTATTACGCAATTTTAAGCATTTTATCAATCTTGGAAACCATAATTAAAAGAAATTGTCAAGAAGTAAATTGGTTTTACTTACGTTCATATAATAGCCTGAAACTGATTACTGTTCAATTAATTTGCAAAATAGGTAATATTTGTTCCACTCGAAAATTTGGCAGCCTATCAGTGTTGGCGGAAAGATTGCGTAATTTATAAAATGCTTCAGACTACTAAATCTTGCAATTTCCGGTCCTTCCGGCATTGGCAACCGAGTGTCACACAGTTTAATACCGATTTTGTTATCGATTAGCTTTCTTGGCATCCCATAATTTATCCACCGCCTCCCTGTACATGTTTGGCAATTGTGTTCGTAAGGTATTGGTAGCTCTCAAGAGTCGTCTGAGAGAAAATACTTCCTGACTTGAGCACGCTTGTTCATTGTGTCACTAGCACCTTTTTGAGTAGATAAGTTGAAATTCACTTGACATTAGAGGGGGTTTCAATCTTACCTTATCGGAAAGTAAGTTTACTTTACGGTCCCACATTGGGGATTTGGTTACTTTAATGCTGATTTTTAAATAGTTAATTCTGATATATGAAAAGATATGAACTATGTAGCTCAATTAATTGGTATTCGACGTCTACTTGTGAGTATATATCCATCTGGTAGATATAGTTCCTCTAAATTCTATCTTTTGTCTTATTGAGTTGACCTCAAATTCTTCGACCTTGCTCTAGTCCTTTACACGAGTTGGAGTTTTTATTATACGGATGGGAGTTTGGTTGTTAGAGGAATCGCCACAGATTAGAACATGCTACTGTTAGAGGGCATAAAATTGTCATTCCTGTCTTAGTCATTCGCCCCTCCCCCCTTTGCCATCTTTCAGCGAACTAGTCAAACTACCGATGACGTGGAGAGACGAAGGGGAGATTGGTGGGATAAGGGACAGGATGAATAGGTCTGGTGTATTGGCCATCATTCAAATCTCTAAGCCTCCCTCTGCTAGTCCACTTACTTATGTGTGGAAAAATTTTCGCCTGTTTTTCGTTTTCATATGCATTTTCCATTCCTTAAGCGCCATCTTTGGTTCCATTTAACTACGGCACTCTTTATATTTATTTCCCGGTCCCTTAAAGCATTAAAAATTGCGTTTTCTTGTTATGTTGTTTTGTCTTTTGGGTTAGGATGTATTATAGCGAATTGGAAAAAAACTTCACGTATAGATTATAATAGTAGAGTTGATTTCATAGCGCTTTAATGCTACTGAGCTTGAGTTTGTCCTTGTCAAATCCCAATCGATATCAACGTATAAGAACGTAAGTTAGTTATGAAGGAAAAATAAATACCTTGAGATCTTTAAAGAAAATTATAAAAACCTCCACTATTTTTTGGTTCGGAAATGGGAACCTTCAGCTTGCCATAGACATTTGCTGTCTTCTAGAAATCTTATTAGTACTTGCTATTGGAGTTGTTTCTACCTACTTTTCTTGCATAGTATTCTTTACTAAAATAAACTATGGGAGCCTCAAGTATTCACTTAGTTTATATCTTATAGAAAGTAGAGTGGTAAATAAATTTCTTGCTCATTTAGGACGTTATTTTTCAGTAACCATATTGAGTAAGGAAGCCTCTCTGGTGAGGAACTCAAACTCTACCATTCATTAATTAGCTAAGTTTGGCCATTGCGATTGGCCACTTCCCCGCCGGATGTGCAACGGTGGGCCTCGAATCTGTTACCTCCAGCTCTGCAGGCGTGCACGTTAACCTCTGTGCTATCATCGATTATGCATGCATTTGGCTCTATGTACTCTTATATGCTAAGCTTCGTAAGAGTATCTCCCTAACAAATAGGAACAGTTTATCAAGTTTTTTTTTTAATCACAACTTCAGATCGAAACGACCAGAAACACTAGTAGTTTCATGAAAAGTTAGTACCATTTAATCAGTAAAACTCTGATTTTCCAGCTGAGTTGAAGTAGTGAGTATGCGGTTGCACAGTCACTTATTCTCATTTTTCACACACATCAATGACTCATGACTTTGTCCGGGGTGGGTGCTCTTTATCTTATTTGTTCTTTGATGGCTTTGTGTTCATATAGTTCTAAAGTAGGCTGTAATCTGATTACCTTGGTCTAAAATCCATCCATTTACTCCTGTTTGTAATTCAGAGAATTGAAACAATCTATTTAGTTGCATAGCATTGATGTTTTCCAGAGTAACGTGTTCAGAGTTTCCTCACGCTTATTCCAGTATAGAATACTAACTACTAAATTATTTTACTGAGTAGTGTAGCTCGAATGTTTTTCATTCCTATATTTTCTTCAAAGGATCATGCCTACTGAAATTCTAAAATAAGTAGCTAATCATGTCTATGTTCTTTCTTCTTATAGATGGTAGAAAATTCTCTCAGCCCACTGCAACTATCTCCAAAGGTGGGATGGCGTCCCTTCTTCGAAGTCTATCGATCAGTGGTCGTCCACCTGGTCTTGCTTCGACAAATCCACTTTCGTCGCAAGCACAACAAGCGCCATGTGAAGGTGCCGGAGAAGGTTTGGGTTTGAGTCCCCCTCATACCTCCTATATGACTCCTGTAATTGCAGATCAAGCAACCACTTCACCGCCTCCAGAGTCTTCTACTCCAAATTCACCTTCATCTAGTTACGCTGAAGGTAATTTATTATTTAAAAGACACATGGCTATTTATCTTTTTCAGATATGATAAGTAAAGGTATGAGATGGTAGTTAAATCATTTTGTTTGAACATCAAATGGGAGTGATATGATTTAGAAAATAGCGGACTTTAGTAGATTTTCTACATTCTAGTGACGAGCTGTCTATAAGATATTCTAGACAAGTACTTTACCATGTTTGGCTGATATTTTCATAATTTATAGACTTATCGAGAGATCGAGATCGTTATACTTTACCTGAGATTATGTGAGGGGTTCTTTTAACCTTTGAACCGAACCTAACCTCGTTTGAGGTTCCATAGCCTACTTAATAGACCTGTTTCATTGCCAAAACATTCACATTTGATCCAAGCTTAGAGTTTTAATTTTATCGTTACATTTATAGAGAAAACTATTTCAATGCTTTTAAGTTTTTCTCTCTAATGCTTGATGATCCCTTACTATTCTCAATAGCCCATTATTCATTTCATTGTTCCATAATTGCAGAGTATCGAGTAATTCAAAGTTCTACTTATCTATACTTTAAATGTAGAATGAGTTCTCTGATTGATATGCTACACTTGAAAGATTGACTACGGCTCCTCATCTTTTTCTTATACAGCTCGTTCACGAATTGATGCCATCTTCTCCGGTCATCGTACAGATTCTCCCCAACCACCAACAAGCTCATCATCAATTGATCCTCTCGGTGTGGAGGGTTTAGATTTGGGTGGTATCGGAAACACCTCTACTTTCCGTAGAAGGCGTTTGCCCCAATTCCAACAGCAGTCACAAACGCTAACACGAACTGCAGGCATCAACTTGATGAGGGGCTCAATGTTCCAGCTGAATACAGCCTCAGCGTCTGCTACCGCTGCCGCCTCAAATAATGGCTCTGTGGATATGGAAGGTCGTAGTGGATATGGGTATGGTCCCAGACAAACACCAATGACTCCGGGTCCAAATAGGCGATGCCCTGTAAGTATTGGTTGTCTACTACATGAAATTCACTTTATTTCTTGATAATAAACTTGCTCTCTGTTCAAATGAGATTTACGTTTTATTGACTTGCCGATACTTTACTACGCTTATTACAGGAAAATCTAGTTGCATTTCTTTTTTTTTGCTGTGATGAAAGTATCAAGCGAGGGACTTATGCGCTATAGAATGAAATGTGCCGATTCTAAAAGTAACCGTAAAAAAGGCCAATGGCTTGTGATACCATGAGCAAGAGATATAACAGACAAGCATAACTATCACCCCTATAGTTCCTACAATTGTTTATGCGCAGTTGGTCGCAATGACCTCCCCTGTTGTATTCTCAGTACCACCAATTTTCCTTATCAGTGCACTGGTGCACACCGCCCCCTTGGCAGGTTCATAGATATTTCTACTAAAATACTCACAATGCGAAGGTGAATAACACTTTATATAAGATATTCGTTGAGTTGTGAGTGTCGTAAAAGTAATTGTATTATCATCTTTCGTCCTTCTGAGTCTGCGTCAGGGGTAGTCTAGCAATATCCTTTGGGCGTAATCATAAGATTGGAAATTGGACTTCGTTGCATCTTTTCCATAATGCAAACCATGTCAAAATGGCAAATAAAAATATTATGTCCCTTTATTAATAGATCTGTACTATTAGGACAATCGGTTTCAATGTGGAGCGATGTGGGGGAAGAGGTTAAGAAGTTGGGTTTCGAATTTTCTTTATTTCTTCGATCGGAAGAAAGGGTTTCTTGAATGAGCATTGAATCTAGTATTATTCTGGTATGTTGAGTCTTAATTACTCTGACTTTTGTGCTACTTAGAGCAGCCATTCATTTAATTTATTCCAAGTACTATTGTTTTCAAACGTGGTAATTGGTTAAAACTTGTGATATGCAATTCTTATTCACCACTTCAGCTGCGCAGTCAGTTGTCAAATACGAACGAGCCAGCCGGTCAGGTGATACGTCCACCACGCAGATCTAGCAGTGTATGCCGAGAACTTCCAAGCCTATCACAACAGCAACCTCCCGCTCAGCTCCAACATCTCCAACAAACAGCTAGTCAACAACCGCAACAAAATTTCTTTCCGTCATCTGATTATCTTCAACAACAACAACAACAGATTGATAACTGTGAGTCAGGATTACAACAACCTCAGTCTCGACAACACCAGCTGTCATTATCTTCTAATGGACATTACACAACACCCAGAGGGATTCAACAACACCCCCAGCGCGTATATGCTGACCCACGATCGTTCCAACATCAGCAAAGTTCCCAGAATGGGACCCCTAATTCAACCTCGGTGGGAACTGCGGCTCAATTAGCTGTTGAAGCCGCTGCTCGAAGAAATCAGCAATATGCCTCGACTTCTGGTGAGTTGCCACCTACTGAATTCCATTTAAGTACCTATTTTCCGAAAAATATCAACGTCACTACTCTTATGGCGAGAGAGGTTGCACCACACCTCACCTCTTCTTGGAGGTCGGGTTTGGACGTTTTCTATTACTGAACTCTCATAGAGAATGACAGACCCAATTAGTATATGGGGCGTCACCACAAATTAAGGGTTTTCAGAATCCGTGTAAGGCACTCGTTACAAAGATTTATTTTACGAATCTGCTTATTTTTTCTGTTCTTTTCACGCGTTTTACTATTTATGTTTCTAAACCCTGTATTTAGACCTGCTGTCTTCCTATGTATTAGCAATGTTTACTTCGAATAAAGAATGTCTATTTGTCTGATGAACAGTTTTAAAGCCTATTTAAGACCATCTTTTGATAAAAACTAGGTGTGCGAAATCATTCCGCACTGACCCATCGGACTTTGATCCCAAATCAGAACGCCCCTAATGCATCAAGCCGTCTTCCACAGCGTCAGATTGTTAGCAACGGTTGTGGTGGCGGCATTACCCATGGCAATTCAAGTGTTCGAGCCGTGAAAAACCAGAGAACATATTACGGCCAGCAGCAACTCCAGCAATCCAACCAGCCCCAATCAAATATCCCAGCAATGGGATATGGATATGGCTATCCACCAGCCCAACAGAACCAGCAGTACAGTCATCAACATCTAAGCCAACAGAATTTAAATTACCTTCTTCAACAAAATAATCGAGACTTCCCGCCTCCTCCTGCTGCCTTTGATGATATTGAAAGCACAAGTAAGTCAGTTCGCAAATTTGAAAAAATCACATCTATTTAGAATATATTAAGTAGCGCGATTTTATAGAAAATGTCTATATTGGGTTATTCTGAAGGTGAGCAAAAGACAAAGTTTCTTTCGACCTTCTGGTAAGTCGAAACATATGTATTAGATAACAATAACTGGCACAATAGGCTCTTACCCACACACGCCGCTTTTAACCCAGTTTAATATTGTGTGTTAGCTATTTTCATTTATACATATTTCTTCTAACCCAAGAAGCTAATTTCGGTCACTATCGGTGAAATACGGCAGGTAGGAGGGTTGTAGAGGCTTCAGTTTGCTGTGTTTGATTATCGGCATTTCTCACAAATCCGAGACTAAATGAGTCTTGCAACATATTACTATTATGTTCTTTTTATCTTTTAGGCTTTATTGAACCTCTTCCTCCGCCGTCACAATAGGATTTTTGAGATTGTGAAATACTGAATTCGTTTTCATCTGACTGATTACTCAATCCCAGTGTTTGTCTGAGTATGTATCAATTTACTTCCATCTCCTAAACAATCGCGCAATTAACTAGGCATATTAATCACATTCACCCCCCGTCCTCTCCATTTCACCCTGAACATCGTCACTACTTCACCTCCATTTCCCGTATATTTAAGTAATAACTGCATGCTTTAACTAGTCCGCTCGCTGAATATTAATTACAGTTTTTACTCTTTAAAGG
Source organism: Rodentolepis nana (assembly GCA_900617975.1). Lineage (NCBI taxonomy): Eukaryota > Metazoa > Platyhelminthes > Cestoda > Cyclophyllidea > Hymenolepididae > Rodentolepis > Rodentolepis nana. Next base: position 793 of record UZAE01000739.1, on the reverse strand, counting down.
AATATGCTACTTTAAAATTAAGCGTTTTTCTTCGTCGTATTGCTTGTTTCTGTGCAAGATAGATACCTATTTGTGTTAGGTGAGGTGATTTTCCATCTCCACGTGACATTGGAAAAAACAGGCCTAAGATGTGTAAATTTTGAAATGGGGTATGATGTGGTAGGTGATCACTTGACTCGTGAGGAAGATAGGTTTTCTACGCGACCACTAAGTTGCACGAACTTCAATCTCATGTTTTAGGTCTCAAGTATGTTGGGGTAAGGCAAAATAAATAATGGGGATTTTTTAAAGAATGCCTGTCAAACACTTTATTAATGCGCGAGATTTAATAACCTTTTTCCTAAATTATGGGATATATCACGAGACAGACGACGCCAATCTTCGTTTGTTATTTGTTTACTCAACAGCACAAGACGATAATGAATTTTAAAGGTGAAAGAGCATCTGAAAACAGAGAACAGCGAGGCAATATGCTGTGGGATAAGAGAACTGGAAAGATGGAAAGTGTTTCACAAAATGTGATTATGGGATTAAGCTTATCTAGTCACTGGCAGACAGAAATGCCTGAAATGTCACATATCAGAACGTTATTTTTAGTGCTCAAATGGTGTCAAGTGCGAAGATCTTTCCTAAACCGCTTCATTAGACACATAACCACTAATTGTATCAATTGCGCATTGCTTGAATGATCAAATTGCCTGAACAAATCGAATATTCATTTCTTCGAAATTTGTCTTGGCCATTTCTGTGAAATTTCTCTCACTTACTTAAACACATCATCAGGACTAGCTTA
>UZAE01000738.1:0-18931 GCA_900617975.1 Rodentolepis nana | reverse complement strand
CCCCCTCCCCTCCCTAACCTTACTTTGTGACTTGTAGAATCTTTACGAAATGGCGGATAAGTTTTCAAATACTGCCAAGCGTCAACGTCGAGCTCGCAAGGCGTGCCAGGACTGGATTTCGGAAACATCAAAGCAATTGGAAGTGTGCCGAAGCCTGACGATTGAGCATTTGTCGTCTTCTTCTTCGCCTCAAACCATCTCCATTCATCAGAAAGCTAATAATCTTCGAATGAGGCATGGACGCATAAATGTAGGCTCAGTGAATCATCAGTTGACTTTGATAATCTTGAAAATATTTATACTTCTATTTTAACATTTTTAGATTTTGATGGAGGCGCATAAGTCGAATGAACATAGGTTTATTACTAACTTAGAAGCTGAGAAGGAAATGACTACATGTTATGCTGAATACTTGAAAGTGCTCTCTCAGGAGTGCTATCGATGCAAAATAACGCCAAATTTCGTTTCACAAGATGAGGACTTAGATGCTGCAGCACTTCATTCTGATTGGAAGAAGCTGTTGTCCGATATGGCAAATATTCAAAGCGCAATACAAGAGCAATTATTGTGGTGCGAAGAAGCATCGAATGCAGCAATCTGGATGACGAATTGGTTGAGAGAAGTGGAGAAGCGAGCACTGGGTGAAGATGCCTCTTTTATCGAGAACTTTAGACCAACTCTGTCTCGTCGGGGTCATAACCTACGTGCATATTCTGAAGAAGCTGTAACTCTGGACACAATTGCTGAAAAGCAACAAGAGGTTGTTAAGTTTTGGCAGGTAACTGATTTCTCTAATTTTACGAATATTTATCTTTTTTCTGTATTTACTTCTGAGAAGATTTGTTTAGTACTTTTGTGTTTGTTATATGATGGGTGGTGGTATTTCTACTTTGTCATTGTTTTTTACTTTGTAGAATTTGAATGAAGAAATCGCCGATAAGAAGGCTGAATTTGATGAATATGAGTTCAGAATATCTAAAATCCAATCTGACACTAGCGCCAATGCGCAAACATTTCGCGAGCGCTTTGATAATGCTGCCGAAACTGCAAGGGTATGAATAAACCTTTGTTTAATAGTTGTGATAGAACAGTTGTGATTAATTTTCCTCTCAACTTTCTAAATTTTAGAAATTTCTCCAGCAAAATATTGAAGGAACTAACACTCTTAACCGAGTTTGCCAACAGATCAGCGTTTTTAATACCTGGGTCCTGGTGGTTCAGGAGCAAGCTTCTAAGTCCGATCTTTCAATTCAGAATTTTCTCAGCCAGGAATCAGAAGCAGCAACAATTGAACAAGGTGAAGAGTATATCTCCTCTCTTAGCGGAGTTATCGATCAACTTTTGACTGAGTGTGCTGGCGTGAAGGAGCAAATCTGCCCATTATCTGCTGCGTGTTTGCTCTCAGCGGATCTTCTTTCTCATCTGAATGTTGTCTGGCGATCAATTAAAGCTGAAGTCCAGAACGTTCAACAAAAGTATCAGAGTGATTCAGAGGCCATTGATGAATTCTTAAGCCGACTAAATGCTCTTGCAAATTGGGTGAAAGAAAAAGAAGGCACTCTTAACATCGTTAATTCTGAATTCAATAGCATTTCAAACAATGCAGTTGTTTCTTTCGCGGAGGAGTTGAAAAAGTGCGAGTCTTTCCCATCTCTGTCGGAATCTGCTTTGGAAGATATGGCCATTTGTCTCAAGCGGAAGGAGAAGCTCGTTTCAGAGACATGTAGTCTCATCAATCAATTGAATGTAGGTTTATTAGTCGAGGCTGGTATGACTTTATCTCGTCCTTTTGCCATAATTGTCGAACCTTTTGTTTGTTTTTAGATAGGAACGGTAGTATCCCGTTTTTAGGGATTATTCCAATTTGGAATAGTAATTCGACATAGCCTAGCTGAGCTATGGGGGTGCATTGATCACAGGATAAACTGCGTATGATTCACTCACATTGATATGTGCACGATACGTACGAATCGGATTAAGGTCAATGGCCGGCCTGATCCTTGAATTCTTATGCCCTCAAATGTACACTGGCACCATTTTAAAAGTATTGGGAAATGCCTAAGAGGACCTCAAGTCGCATTAGCTAATGAAAATGCAAAGAGATCTGCGCCTAGTCAATATTCGTTACTAATACTCCTCTAAACAATAAGCCCGCACATATCTCGAGTTGCGTCTTGGCAAGTGAAGAGGAATTGAGGGATAAGGAACATGAAAAAAAACCAAATAGGTATTAGTGCGTGGGGAGCAGAAAGAACTGTAGGAGGAGTGTGGGGGGGGGTACCTGAACAAATTCACATTGACGTAGATACCTAAAAGGTTGGCTATCTTGACTCTTGTGGGAGTAAATTTGATGGTTTTGTTAGAGAATAGGTAAATAAAAGGCTTATGGCAAATAAAATATCCTATTATCATAGTGCTTTACTCGAAAACCGCTTTAATTTTCTCCATAAATGGAGCTTTTGTCGTAATGACACAGCGGATAGTATCTACCTCCATGGAGTCCTATGCATACGAAATAATCTATCGGTTTGAGATATGATGGGGAATGTGAGTTTGGAAGCCAAACATTGGGACTGGTGTAGTGATAGGACTTATCCCATAATTTCTGGCTTTCCTCTGAGGTGCGGGAGAGGGGGGGGGATACCCGAATCCTTCTGCTGCCATACATATGGCTTATTACTGGGTAACCTCGTTCTTTATCATTGGTCATAGTTAGAAATTCCAAGTAAGCATCTTAATTCAACGTAAACCCCTCTTGAAGACACGGAGCTAAGCATCACGATCACTCTCGTCAAAGAAGTAAACATCCGAAAACCGTGACAGTTTTTAGAAATTTAGTCTGCACGTCCCATGAAATATCTTTGTGGCTACATGTGAGCTATGCATGCATTTTTCATCTTGGCACAAGTTTTTCTCATCAAAAAAGAACCAGATTATATTGCTTCTTTCAAAATTTCCTCGCTTCGGGCCCTTTCAAAGAGAAGTTGACTTGCGTGACGTTTGATTTGATCTTGTGGTAGCGAGCGTCCTAATTGAATGGAGGCATTATAGTCGAAGCTGAAACGTTCCATTAAATATTTTGATAAAAACTCTAATTACGTTGTCAGATGCTCCAAAACTCCCAAAAGGCAGATTTTCATTTATGACCTTTTTCGTCATTGCATCCTTCCATTTTAGACGAAGAGCCATGATTTTGAAGCACTTCAGGAACGGTTGCAAGAACTTGTCGCGCTAAAGGAGGACAAGGTTTCTCAAATCACCACCGAAACTAATGTTTTGATGGACAAGTACTCTGGAATGCAGTCGCATGCAAAGGAGTTGTCAGAACAGTCGAAAGAGATGCTCTCTTCTCAGCATAATCTCAATTCAATGTTCAGTGCCTTTCAGACTTGGCGGGATGAACTCAAGCGGTCTTTGCAGAATGCTTCGGACTTTTCTGGTGACCGATATGCCCTGATGGCCAGATTGGATTGGCTAAAAGTAAGCGGATAAAGCTATGTCTAAGTAACTTTAGTACATCACTCTATCAATATCCCTTTGTATCCTTTTAATGACAGAAATATTTGGTAAGTTAGTTCAACTTGTAACAAGCATGCATCCTGTTGTGACTTAGTAGGAAGTTTAGTTGAATTGACGTAGTGCCGTGCACTGAATTAAATTTATATTTAAAGCGTTTTAGTCATTCATTGCCGTCTCTTTATCTTTAGGATATTGAAGCGATTCGTCAAAAGGGAGAAAAACGAATTGAGGATCTTAAGAGAATCTGCGTTAAATGTATGGCCACCTCACCTCCTGACCTAAAACAAGCTCTTCTATCGGCTACTAATGAGCACGTCATCGATTTTAATAAACTTCTTTCAAAGATAATTGACTCACATTCTCAGTACTTTAAAATTAATGAGACGTGGGAGAAGTTTGATGCTATAACTACTGAGTTCGATTCCTGTCATCGACGCGTTTTAGAGTCTATGACTCAATTTGAAGTGCCTTATTCTGAAGATCTTCCAGGCTTTCTGTCCAAAGCGAACCTACTTTCCCTCGCTCTCGATGCATTAGATGGCCCTGAAGAATTAGAAACAGCTAAAACTGGTCTTTTTGAAGAAATTCAAGCCCTTAGAACTAAGTTTTTGCAGCTCTCTGAATGCCACGTAAAATTAAAAACTCTTTTGGAGGAGGTTAACACTAAAGAAGATTCTAGTGTGTCTTCCACTATCTTAATGCGGTCAAATAGGATGAGGTCTCTAAAGAAAACCCTCCAGACGCGTATCAATGCATGGAGGAAATTAGCGAACGAATTCGAACAACTCTTAATGGGTTGCAAAGTTCTCGGCAATGAAGTTTCCGATTTCGGAAATCAAATAGAAGCCCTTTCTAAGGAGAGTGCATCCTGTAACTCCCTTATTATCGTTAATGATTTGATAAGGAGGTGCGAAATGAACATGAGTGAACACCAAAACTTGGGAGACGCTCTAAAGTTGATGAAAGAAAGGTCTACGTCTCTAACTCCTCATACAAGCAATGCTACAATTCTTGAGCTGCAGGGAAGTCTAGCAACCTGCCAAGGCAGATTCATGTCTATTCAAAACACAGGCAGATCACTTGTAAAGCAGTTAAGAGAACGTCTTGAAATAAATACTAAATTGGTAACTGAATTGTCTGACTACTTCTCTACACTCTCTGGTGCTGAAGAGACTTTGATCAAACTTACAACTTCTGGACGGCTTGTGCTCAACACTTCGTTTCCGAAATCTATGTCTCTTGCTTCAAGACCCTGTTCAGAATTGACATTCGCCTTTGTCAAGCTTTCAAATTTTCTTCAAGAATACATGAACGAGCAGAAACAATCTCTAATGACTCATAGTGAAAAGCTCTCTAAATTTCAGCTAGAGCTCACAGAAAGACAGCGGGCTATTCAAGACGTACTCAGCAAGAACTTGCTTGTAGATGAAACCTCGTTTCAAGATCACAGCGCCTTAAAACAGCGTCTAAGTAATCTTTTAGAGCAAATCAAAGAAGTGAAAAAGACGGACGAAGCTTGTGAAGCCTTTATGGCTGAGCTACATTCACATATGACTAAGGCGATTGAAGAGCTCGGTTTGTGTGTTGACTCGTTCGTTCAACTTGAATCAGAATCTCGACGTGTTTCGGATGACTTCTTGGACAATTCTGAGCCTCTGATCGGGAAATTGACCTCTCTTTTGAGCCGCCTGAACAATGCGAACTCGATTTTCGCGTCAGTAGGGAAATTCGATCAAAATCTCCCGACTAACGACTCAGAATGGAAAGATTATGTTGGAATGTGTGATATACTACTCAATGAATTCAAAGTCCTCAAACAGCGAGTAGAGCAACTTAAGTCTACAATATATAGTGAAGTTCAGAATTTGAAGAAAATAGAACAACTTCAGAAAGACATTTCAAATCTTCATTTAACATATAAGACAAAATGCTCACTAGTGCCTTCGTATGTTAATAAGGCTCCAACCTTTCTTGGTACGAGCTCTACCGAGGAGGCGGTTTCACAATTCTCATCTTATATTGCCTTCATTAGAGCTGCAAAAGATGATCTACAGTCGGCTTCTACTGAATACACACGTAATGCTAATAGTATCCTTTCTAGTCTTTCTGATATCATTAAAACCTATTCTTCCCACCGGAAACAACCGGTTGGAATGCTGCTCACTCGTATGGAAAGTCAAAAGGCCATCTTCGAGGATACTGAGAGACAGTATGAAAAACTTAATAAGGAAATCACGGAAGAGATCTCGAAATGGGATGGATTCATTATGCTCTTCCGAGGTCTCTTGCAGTGGGTGAACGCATGCGAAAACGACTTCAAGGCTCTATCAGCTGTTGAGACTGTAACAGAGCGTACGAATTCTTTGCGTGACCTTGAAGAGACTTTGAGAAAAGCTGGTGCCCCGATGTTTGATCGTGTCCTCTCTAGCAGTTTCTCACTCCGATCTCTTCGTCCTAACTTAAATGTGGTCAACATAGCTATGAGCTGGATCACTGATCGATACAACACGCTGTTAAAATCAGTTTCTGATGGACAGAATGAACTGAAAAGTACAATTCTGGCTAAAGAGGAATTACGAAAGTCTGCTGACTACTGTTTAGAAATGTTGGAGCGACAAGAAACCCAACTTACTGATCTTTGTTCTCGACCGTTCTCTATACCATCACCACCTTTGTCTATTGAAGGAATTGATGAAAGACTTCGGAAATTGGAGGGATTCCAACACAATCTGGATGATTCAAGGACTGCTCATTTAAATCCATTAAGTGAACGTATACAGACAGTGAAAAATCAGTTGAAAGCTTGTGGTTTTGATCAGGCCGAAGTTAATGATGCTGTCAATAGGATTGCTGAGCTCTGGACACTTTTTAACTCACTTAAAGAACGCCATGCAAAGATCTCATCTGGATGCGAAAAATTGGCAAAGGGAGGGAAAGAATTTATTAAGCAAACGCGAGAAATGAGCTTTTGGTTAAAACAACAGAGAGAAATATTTTTCAATTTGCACAGTGATACCTCCGTTGCAGAGTGTGGTAATATCCAAGATCTGGTTGATCGCATTTCCAAACGCTCAAATGACATGCATCAATTTTGTATGGAGGTAAGTACCAACGGAGGACGCTTACTCTCGGAGTGCTTATCTAATGCAGACCATATCATCAACATCGCCAAGTCGTTAGGCATATCAATTCTTCAAGATCGAGCTCCGTCAAAAGTTCACACTCGAGAGAGTCTTATTGAAAGTCTCGATAAAGACTTTCAAGATCTTTCCATGCAAGCTACTAAACAGAAAGATGAACTCCTATCACTATTGCTCTTTCTTACTGCTTATGCCGAGTTATTCGCTAATCTACAGAGCTGGGTCACTTCTGCAGAGGATGAAGTATCCAAAGACACAGATGATAATGATTCAACGAGAGATGTACAACTTTATTCGACTCCTTCAAGCTACATAACCATTCGGTCAGCGCATGTTCTATCCCTGCTGGCTCAGAGTCATGAAAAAGCAGGACAAATAGGGGAGAAGCAGGCTCATCTTGATGTTCTTTTATCTCGATCAAATCGTCTTTTGGAGGAAAGGGGCTCCACTGAAGTGACTCGGTTCGCGGCACAAAAGGTTAGTGCCCTTTCACGGCGATTTGTTGGACTCACAATGCTTGTTAAAAGGCAGATAGAGCTAAACACGATAAAAGTGAAGAATATTGAAACCCTCCAAGAGTCTCGTAATGCCTATACTAACTGGGAGAAAGAAATACGAAGCAAATTTGGGCATGCCTGTCAAGAAGGGAAACTGACAGATGTTCTTGCCCAATTGAAGCGAATTTTCAAGTCGCTGGAAATTGGTGACGTGCTACTTGAAGCCTGCCAACGATTGGCTCTGACCGTTCAATCCGAGGCTCTAGGCTCAAATGCCACCGACCCTGCCTTAGCTCAAGACTTGATGGCTAGTTATGAGTCACTTAAAAGTACAATAGCTCAAAAAATTGAAACAGTAGAGAAGCAGGTGGCTGCAAAACGAGCTAAACAATTAAGCATTGATTCGCTATCTTCGTGGCTTGAGGGTGCAGAACAAAAACTACAGGCTGTCATATCCTCTATCTACTCACCTACTCACACGAATTTAAAGAACGCCTCCTTTAATTCTCTTATGACTTTCTATGAACTGTCCATTGGAAATGGGATTGCTGAACTTTTGGCTCTTCAATCCGAGTGTACCAATAGGGAGACAGTTGAAGACGACTCCCAAATTGCTTCTCGACTCTATGCTTTCAAAGTGCGTCTATCAAATTATTTGAGTGAATTAGAGGAGAGAACCAAGAATCTAAATGCTTATAGAGAAGCGAGTGAATTAGTCTCTATACGTCAAAGAATGACTCTCGAAAGATATGTTCAGGTGATTAGTAGATCTATGACAATTCCAGAATCAGCATTGGAAATAGCTGACCCTTCTAATGTCATTCTAGAAGCCCTTATTTCAGCTTATGATGCTGAACGTCGTTTAGCTGTTTTATGTGGAATTAATGAAGAGTTGGTTATTGACGGTCGTCAGCTACTGGACACAATGATTGCTTCGGCTGATAGACTCATTTCTAACACCATTGAACAGTCGAACTCTTGTCTTTCTGATGCAATTACTGTACGCAATGAGGAATTAAGAGATGAGCAAAATAACTTGGAGAGGGTTTCCAAACAATCGATAGAGCTATTAGAAAGTGTCACTGAGGCATGGAAGATATTCTCAAGAAGTGAGGAGGAATTAAGCGACTGGTTAATGGAAATGGAACAGACTTCTATTCGCCCACCATTCAATGCTGACAAGCCGATTGATGAAAGAAAACGAATTCTCTCGGAAATGCAGGTTTGCTTTATTCATTCATGCTACTTAATATTTGGAAATTGGATAATTGTTTCGACCTTCTTTGGTTTAGTCCCATCTGGCTCAAATTAAAAAGAAATACCCTTTGATTGAGCGTCATTTAACTAATGCTGACCAAATAAATAGCCGAATTCCTCAATTCCAAGCTGCCGAGAAGGCTAAGCAACTTTATACTCGCTACACCACCCTCGTAAACTCAGTCCAAGCCCAAGTTGAGCTGCATTCAATTGAAGCAATGGAGGTTTCAAGTCTTGAGAGCACTATGACGAAAGTTTTAGCGAAGATTGATGACTTTAAATCACTTTTGGAAGAATGCTGGGTTGAGAATCGCCTTCTGGGTCACACGGATTTGGTGTCGAAGCAGATTTCGATTAAGGTAGGACTTATTTTTATTAATACTTCTTCTAATTTCCACAGAAAATGATGAAAGAATTGGACAGCTTTAAGAACTCTGAGGAGATGGAAACTCTGCAAAGTCATTTCGAGCGTGTAAAAGCTTTTGTCAGTTCTTCAGTCCGAGACGACTTTACTCGACGTCTTGGTGAAATTTCCACCTTCTTGGAAGTTTCGATTCATAAATTGCAAGCGGCTTCTGTGTTTGTTTCTTCACGTCTTGAAACCTGGGGAGCCTGGTCGTCGTTAACGAAGAAACTTGAAGAAGAACTGAACTCAAAAAAGGAGGCGTATAAACGTATCTTGCTTGATGTAAAAGGGGTTGCCTCGTCATCTCCAGCAGATATACTTACAAAGAGAAGAGAAGCAATCGATAAACTTCAGGTAGAATTTTTTTATTTTTTAAATATCAATTTTTTGAATAGGAGATGCTTTCTTCGCTTGTCTCTATGAAACCTGATTTCACCGAGCTCAGAAGCCATATGAATGGGCCTGAATCGGAGATGCTTGATCCGAATCTTTATCGGAAATCAAGTGAAATCGCGCATCGGAAGAAGACCTTATCTGAGGACGTTCGGGTTAGTTTTGATTTTTTTATCTTGATGTATTTCTTAACTTTGAAAGAGGTCACGTAACAAAGCATCGTACTAGGGGAATTAAGACCAGAAACATTTGGTCTATTTACTATGCAAAGGTATTGGTTTTAATGCAACCTTGACAAATACAAGATATACTGTGAGGGCGAATCGATTCCTCTTCCAATTAGATTTCATCTAATTGAAATGTCTAAGTTATTTATCAAATATTGGAAATTAATAAACGATATGGTAAATCCAAATGTGTTTAATTAGCCATTTTGGCCTTTAACAGTAAAACAGATGCATCAAAATAAGTTAGATAAGACGCTCATCTTTCACAAATTATAGTTCATGAATTCGATAGTAGTAGATACACAATGCTGGATCAAAATAAGTTTCTCATCGGAGAAATTTCATATTTATAAACGTCTTAAAACACTCTTTCAATAATTGTTAACTACCTTTCAAATCACTAGAAGACTACTAGTGGACTGCTTAGGATGTATATTAAATCACAAGGTAATCAGAGAGTTCAATTCAAGTCTGACCGCTTCTGGTTATGAATGCTTATTGATTTCTAGACTCAACGAGATCGTCTTAAGCATTCCTGGGAGGCTCTTTTTACTTATTCGAACAAAGTGAACGCGGCGGACCAGTGGTTACTTGGCGCCTCTGTCAAACTCACTGCCCTCAATAATGCCAATCCGGATGGTCCTAACGCAACGGAATTCCTCATCAAGAATTGCAAAAGCTTCACATCTGAGGTCTCTGTTTTCGTGGAGCGTGATCTCAAGTCGTTGATTTCTGAAGGTCAACATCTTGAAAGCACAAGAGAAGTGAAGCGGCGAAGGCGGAAAGATAAAATCGGAGAATTGTGTGTCCGAACGGATGCATTCAAGCAATTGTTGGAACAACTGAATTCTATGAGGAATGAGGCGGATGGTCTTATGAAAGTAACCCAGGATATTGAGGTTCGTTGGAAAAGCTTATAGCCATGAAGATACTCATCGTTTTTTTAACGTTTGCACTTTTGTGCGGTTTTAGAGGGGTCTCAATAGCAAGGCAGAGGATTGGTTGGAACTACTGGCCAAACTTCAAAGTGGTGAAAGTTATATGGAGATAAATATGCCTCGATGGTGGGAAGATTATGTGGATCATTTTCAACCCGAAGCAACAGTGGAACATCCTCAACCTCTATCAGCGTCTCTTCGAAGGAGAGTGGCTCAACAGCCTGAGGCTGTTCTAGAAGAAATATTCGATCAGATTAAGGAAGTCGAAGTATGTTAGGCGTGTTATTTCGTTGACTGCCGAAATTTTTTATGGATATTGATAGGTTAAAACCATCTTTGGAAGAGTTTTGCTTTTATTTCCCTATCTGCTGTTTTGGGCCAATATCAGTGTGACTTAACAATTTTAGGGATGTTGGGACGCAAACAACGATCGAGGATTTAAGGGTATTTCAGGCTGGAGTCTATATTTGTTCTAAAAGATAAAGTACACCCCCCCCCCCTCCTCATTCATTAGACTGAAGTGCGATACCCTTAATAATCTCTTCGTTATTTCATGCCTTTATCTCTGTATCCATTTGCTTTCCACTCTCAACTTCCGTTTGACGTGTTATGGGTTGTATTTGGACATCAATAAGTGACTGAAACCATTTTGTGGAAGCACAACAAGACACCTTGGGCCAATTAAACAATACGAATCGACCCAGTTAGTACTTACTTAGAAACTAATTGGATGCACAAGTGAATGAGATCGTATTTTATGCTAGATGTTAGTTTGAAACCAATTTCAAGGTAGAAATTCGAAGTTCTTTCGATTATGGATTTTTTATCATCGAATTATAATGGAATGGGTAATTAAATAGCCCTTTTCACTTACTACGCATCAGCTTAAAATTCTTATCTCCCAAAGCCATTTAAAAAAATCCTAGTGTTTTTGCAGTTCATTATTTTACTAAGGCACACACACTAGTTGATATTCTATTTAACAAGAGAGCATAGCGAGGCATACTATTTGATCTGTCTTGTCTGTTTATCTGACATGATTCTCCCACTCTAGATTGCCTAAAATATGCCTCAAACGTAGTCGCTCTTATTGATATCAGCCATGAGCAATCTACCGCAAATGGTATTTTTCCCTAAGTTTATTTATGTCAAATGGCAGGCTTCATGATAGTTATCACTAGCCCTTTAGTTGACTCCGAGATTCACAGAGGGGAAGGAACAGATAAAGTCTCAAAAAGTCGAGAGAGAGAGCAAGAAAGAGGGGCACAGAAAACTGATTCAGAAACGTAAAAGAGGTAGACCAGAGACAATGGCAGAGAAAAAGGTAAGGTGAGTATCGTGGAGGTGGTGGAATATGACGTACAGTGGGGTCATAGTAGTTTGAAGTCAGAAGTTAACTGACGGTTTGTAGACATTTTTGCCGCATGAGTATACGTTGTCCTGTGTCCACCACGTGGAGGTAAGTCTATCGCACACCCCATTTCCCAAAGTACTTTTTGCCATAAACCAGCTTGCCATATTTTTAAATAAGTTAGCTTAGCCAACTAAATGAAGTTTGGAAATAAACAATTTATTATTGCTGGCAAGCCTAATTGGATATTTTCGTTTCACAAAATTATCAGTTTGTGGATAGGCAAGACATGTACGGGCCTTTCTGTTCACTAAAAGTTAATTTAATTTCTTCATAAATGAACGACCGCCTGATCTACAAATCCTCCTCTTCTTTTTTTGGAGGTAGGGGGGGCGGGGGTGGGGGGTGGCTGAGTAGTGCTGTAGCTTTTTAAAAGGGCAAATGATTATTTTAAACAAATGGAATTAAGCGATAACTAAAGCGAAAGTTTATCACGTATCCAACTAGTAATTAGTTGAAAAAATCCCTGATTTGCCTCTATTTCTCTTAAATTAAGAAACGCCGATTTGAACTTGAAAGTGCAATCAACAAGGTGACTTCATCTTGGACACCAGTTCAAACACCTTCCACAGTGCAACAGCGTCTCCAAAAGGCTGGTGCGGACGATAGTGATGTTATTTCAGCGTCAGTTAGTGCTGATGAACCTCAGACCAGTGGTAGTAAAATTAGAAATCGAGCAGAAAATCTCAAGAAAAATTGTGCAATTCAGGTGAAAAAGGTAAATCCAATTGTATTCCATTCCACAATAAACCCTTACACGAGCTTAGTCTCTTATCCTTTGCCTGCTTAATTGGAAATTCTTCGTCTTGAGGTGACACACAATTATCACATCCTATTGATTGTTTTATATCGACGGTGTTAGGCTACTGACTGTAGAAACTGGGAGGATTATGTATCAACCACCCCATGTCGTTAGAATTTGAAAGTGTGTTTGAATGGGTTTTCTTGGGATAGTATAGAAAGGTGTTGTTTGTCGGCCTATTTCATAGTATTTCAAGAGGCAGATTATAAATGGTGGTGGTGGTGGAGAGGGGGAGGGGGGGGGGGGGGGGGGGGGGGGGGGGGGAAGGGTGTGTTTCTAGGACACAACTAGGCGATAAGATAGGATACTAACTTCTTTTAAATTCGAAAGACTGCCACTAATATACTCTCTATATAAAACATATGTGCTGTTCTATTCCGTTAATACAGTGACTTCTCCTTGAATTCAGCTCAATGTGAACCATTTACATTTACAAGTTTAATATTCCCTACTTAATTATTTAATGCCATTTTAAGCTGACACAGATGCTGCAGACTTATTAAGCGCAATGGCATCTAATTACTCCGCGCCATTCTTTGTAGATGAAAGCCCTTTGCGAACAAATAAATAACTGGAAGTCTCTCTGGCATCAGCAGTTACTCTGCGAGGCCGAGGTTGGCGATTGGCTTGAAATTAAGGAGTCTGCCGTTAGTGGCCTCTTTGCAGGAAAAGGCTTGGAAACTCTTGATTTGGGCACTTCTTCACTAAATCAACTCCGTGCCGAGCTGCTCGCCAAACGAGATGTCATTGATGAATTGGCCAACTGGAGGCAGAATCTCCTAGGTCTTCCGTCTTCAACAGACATTGGCGGTGGAGGTGATGGAAGTGATCCCATTGGTGAATTGAGTCATAGGCTGGACACTTTGGTTCGACGTATCGGTAAGAGAGTAGAGCTGCATGGGCATTTTGTACGACAGGCTAAAGATGCTACACAAGTGAAGACAGAAGTACAGGAAGATTTAGAAAAGATGGTTCAAAGAATACCAAGGGTAAGTTGCATGCTCACATTTCGTTTAGTGTTGTTCAAGTTTTGTCAACCATCAGCTTTTTACGGCTTATTCGTTGTCCTTTTAGGTTTCGTTCTTATTTAATTTATGACGAGATTATAAGTTATCTTTTTTATCTTGGATAAGATAAAAAAGATATCTTTTATCAGTAAGATGTTGCCTCTATGCTCATTCTGCCTTGACTCCGTAGGTATCTATGACTTTTTTACTTTACCGATACCATAACAACTCTTTGTATAGGTAGGATCCAAATATTTTATTGTCATGTAGAATGACCGTGCTACAAGAACTCAAAATCGCAGTGTGCATTTTTTGCCTTCTTTAGCTTTAAAAACTCGTTTATAGGTCACTTTTCTAACTAATGGATATGCCCGGAGTTTAAGGGTTTTAAAAAATGTGTTTAGAAGCTTCAGTCGCAAGAAAAACTACTTCTATCAGGTAGAATGAGCCAAGTTCTTAAATCAAAAGAAAGAAAATTGCGATGAACAAGTGGTGTAATAGACGTCAGGATGGTGGCTACCGCCTACCAATGTACAGAGTTGTTTATATGGTGTGAAGATCTGCAAAGTGAAAATAAGTAGAGACAGTGGGTTGAAACTCGTCATGAAATTGGGTCTCATTGTGAATAACGGAAATTCTAAATAAAATTAAATTAACAGGTGGGGGGGGGGGGGAATTTTTTAGAAGAGAAAGAAGACTATCTCAAAGGGTTATTGTTGTTGTATTAAAAGATTTCAATGAGATGGATGCATTTTGGAGGAAATTCGGTTTGTCAATAATTGTGTTTTGCTCTCCAACTACTACTGCTGCTTGCATAGAGATCGCAATAAATATTTGTACCCAGAAATTGCTTTTTTTTCATTTGAGCGGAAGTTATACTGCCGAGGGCAATTGTTATTGTTTGCGTGCACTCTCACTGTTGCCGTATTGTCATTTCTATTGAAGTTACACTTTCTTCTATCGATTGGGATAATGATTTTTGAAGAAAACCAAAAAAGTAATAATTCGTAATGACATTATGAATTTGTTGTGAATTCGTGATCATTTCTCTGTATACAACCGGTGCGCCACATTTGTATTAATTTTATAGATTAATTAACGTACCTAGTCGTGTTTCCCCAAAGTGCGTTTGTGTCTGTATTCGCACCGATTTTCCTAAAATTACTCTGTTCATATTCTCTCGATTTATTTACACTTTTTTGCTGTTTCTAATTTTCGCGTCACGCGGTCACAGTATTTTACGCTCGTAAGCTTCATTCTTTGCTTGCATAAATTTTAGTACGCATTGGTCTATGATGCTTCTTTCCACTTCATGGAATTCCTTATTCAAGATAAAATAGACCATTATTTCCGTTCATTCTAAATTAATGCATTTCTAAATGCCTATTTTCTGATACCATCGATCCCATTTAAAATTGATGAATGGATTTTGAACGAATTGAACAAAAAATTTCATTTTTTGAAAATATGCATCAAAGTGTCACTCATTTTCTATGATTTCATTTTAACAAAATTAATTTGACGGCATTATGTATAGGTCAGAGATCAAACATGTATCAGCAATAATAGTAACAATTAATAATGATAGGGTTAAAAATTCAGACTTTTTTCGTGCTGAATGGTGGCATAAAGCGTCGGAAGTCATTATTATTGTCAAAAATAGAAATACGGAGAAATGAATGTATGTTTAAGGCATAGTTACCTAATTGAAATAAACGCTTTCTTCGAATCGTCATACTTGACAGCTGAGCCTAGCTACCCAATTCACTTTTTATCCTATTTTTGGATGCGTAAATAATCGATTTTCTTCCGCGTCGTGCCCTCTTTGTCGTCTTCGTAATCGTTGTTTCAAAGTCACTTCAATGTTGTAGCAATAAACCAATATGAATGATGCCAGAAAGGCATTTGAATATCTCTTATGACAGGGACATTCAACTCTCCATTTGAGAACTAGTCCTCGTTCTCAACATCCCCTTCGAAACGCTCAAAGTACCTCTGTAATATATCAGCGTCGAGGTCCCTCTCCTCTTTCGATCCAACTACCTAACGACCCCTCTCCAGTTGTTGGTTCTCTCGAATGGCTCTGGTATTCTCCAACCAGTGTTCTGGAACAACAACGTCACCTTGCTTCATCCCCCAGTCCCCCACGTCTCTCTTTCAGACCCATTCAACAGCGTGCGGGTCGCATAAGTCGACGACTAGGTCGATCTACCCCTTTAATCAATATACGCGAAAAGGAGTTCCCTCAATTCCCTTCATCAGCTCTTCGTAACTTCGCATTAGCCCCTTTTACAGATATCAGACTGGGTGAGGAGGGGGAGTTGGAAAATTTGGATGATGAGGGTTCGCTTTCTTCCAATACCATTGTCTCCACACCACCTATACCCCCTCTTCTTCTAGGCCGATCAATATCGCCACGTCGATTACGAAGTAGTCGCGGCTGGCGAAGAGGGTGGAGTCTGCATGCCCAAAATTCTCCATCAGAATCACCAAGATCGAAAGGTGGCCCCAAACATCCGGCTTACTATACTTCCTGTGCTGATCTCTTATCCACTCTTCCTGTTCTTCCGTCAAGATCGGGATATCGTCAATATCCCACGGCTAGTGATATAGCTAGGCGTCGATATAGACGTCGGTTAGAGCAGACTGAACAGAAGCAGAATGAAGACACGGGCAACTAACTCCTAATTCCATTTCCTTTGTTCTCCTTTTCTCTGTCTTTCATTACTTGCATTAAGTCGACTGATTGGTCTTAATAAACTACTGCGAGCGTATAACCAGGCATTATGTATACAGTTTTTATGAAACAGAAGTTTATGTAACTTGTGTATCACATAGGCTCTGAACTATGTTATGCTAGTCTCTCTTATTTACTATATACTTGTATGTATATGAGTATTGAATAGATAATCGAGCACTTTTCTTCCACATTTGAACTCTTTTTTTCTATTTCGATAATTGTATTCTTCGCTTTCGGGTTAAATTATCTTTAATCCATTCTGCCAAAAAGTTTACCCAAATCCATGCTATGTACAACGCGCTCAAATACTTGGTGCGCATTGATTTATCCGTTTATGGATCAATATTCTCGAGTCGATTCGCTTTGTTTGAATTGACGGTGGGAATAGAACTTGGTTATAATGAACGTAAGAATGAATAGAGAGAGGGAGAGAGAGCTTTGTTTTACGAAGGTAGTCATCAAATCATTGATGTTTGAGGTGTTTTGACAGTTGATGTATTTTGCTCTTTTGGTGCAATTCTTAAACTTTTTAAAGAATCTCCCATATTTAGATAAGCAACCTCCTAAAAATTTAACACAAATTTTGGCAGTTATTAACTCTTATCTACGAGAATACTCCAGGAAGATAGCGGCTGCTTAGAATCGAATGGTAGTGATGATCTTGGGGGGGGGGGGGTGGTTGATCTCAATCTTCTCATCTATTTATACTTATCTCGAAGCAAGTTAGAGGTAAAGGACTAGCTCAAATAATGGATGAGACTTTTTAAATAATCAAAATATATTCTATCTATCAGACAAAGATTGTTGGGAATAAGAACCGTACACCTGAGACCCAATGGAATTACCCCATTGTCTTTGATATTGCCCTGTCATTGATAGAGTAGAGGCAACGCTTAAGGGTTCACACTTCTTACATTTAACACCAGTGCAAGGCGTTTCAATGACATCCTGAGTCTTCCAATCATCCGAAACTTTAGCAACTAAAGCCAATAGTAACAGCAAAAAAATACAATTGGGCTCAGCATTCTAATCTTTTGGTAATTCTTTGCATCAATTGATCATAATTTTTTTCTTTACTTCGTTGATCCCAAGTAAAGAACTTCACTCAAATATTTCTCAGATCCACAACTGTTATGCGACTTCTTTTTCTATTTCATAGCAACCCGGAGCGAACGAAAACTCGTCGGAATTTTCGTAAGTTGATCGTTTTTTCTTGAAAATTCGATTTCTAATGGGATTTAAAAACATAAAAGAGTTTTTTTATCTTCAAAGTAACTTTTGGTAAATTCCAATTTTTTTTGTAAATATTGTAATCTCAACTAAAATATTTCTCTCTCTAACCACTTTTAGAAACGGTTGTCAACTGTCGAGGGTATCTTTAATTGACTCCACATTGCAGGAGGCGCGTCAAAGAAGAAGGAGACGTATTTTCGCCTCGCTTTTATTCGGATTCAGTCTGCTTGTCTTTACATACTTTGTTTCCCGTCAACCGCTGACTATCGAATGCGGTCGAGCTGGTTTTGAGGCTGCCTTTGGAATACGAGTTGATGGAGGTAGAGGTCAACCACTTGAATTCATCTTCCCTTTCTATGAATATCCCCCTCCAACTTAAAAATGCCTACCTACTTTCCAGATACCATTTTATATAGACGATTTTGTGAGAAAGATCCCTGAAAACTTTATAATATGATTCATTTTTATAATCAAGCGTGCTATGTTTTCACATTACCTCACATCTTGGTGAATTTTTATGCACAGACTTCTAATCTCATAATGTGCTAAAGGGCGTTCAGAGGTCAATGTCTATTTAGAAACTCGCAGTGAGAATAGTAATATAAAATGTGTGCAAGTGGTGTAGCGGGTAGTATAAGGTTAGCGATCCTTGTATTTAGTAGCAGGTTGTAGTCTGCTGAAGCCTTCATTTTTTGACGCTGATACATTATTTAGATGCATTTTTCGGATGAAAAAGTGAGTGTAAAAGGTGGACACGTGTCTGAGCAAACATGATTTGATTTCTATCGAATAATTTAAATTGTTGTGAGTTGAGAATCTGCAACAGAAAGATTGATTTTCTCAATTTAGCAAAGAAACAATATATGAGCTCATTGCTTATCTGAATCAGAAAAGGTCGCACAAACTTCTCTTTAAGATGGTTTGCCAAAATGGAATAATGACAGCTTAATTTGGATCTCAAAATTCAAGTTCGAAACCAAATGGCCAATCTGCAGGC
This sequence comes from Rodentolepis nana, assembly GCA_900617975.1. Taxonomy (NCBI): domain Eukaryota; kingdom Metazoa; phylum Platyhelminthes; class Cestoda; order Cyclophyllidea; family Hymenolepididae; genus Rodentolepis; species Rodentolepis nana. The sequence continues at coordinate 364 of UZAE01000738.1, read as the reverse complement.
CCAAATTCAACCCATATAATGCAGGAGTATGCACATATTTATTTATATCAAATGACAGCCATTTTTATAGTTTTAATTTGCTCCTTAGATGACCTCGGATTTCACAGAGGAGAGAAATGTCAAAGGCGCACAAAGTCGAAAGGCGGAACAGAAGAGTGAATCACAGATGTAAAAGAGACAGACACAATGGTAGGGAGAAAAAGGTAAGGAGAGTACTGTGAAAGTGGTCGAAAATGGCTTACAGTGGGGTGATGGTAGTTTGAAGTGAGAAGTCAACTGCCGGTTAAAGGACCTTTTGCCGATGAGTTTACGTTACCCAGGGTGCACCACTTGGTGATAAGTCCATCGCACACCCTCCTCCCCC
>UZAE01000737.1:0-18933 GCA_900617975.1 Rodentolepis nana | reverse complement strand
CAAAACGCCTGCCATTTGATATAAATAAATAAATATTATCGATAATTAGACCCCCGCGATCAACTTGGATATGAGATCCCATTGGTGATGAATTCCTTCCTCCAAGTATTGGCTAACCTGATCTCAATCCTTGTCGTCTATCTATTACCATTCAGTGTTAAAGGAGCCCCCAAAGACACAGTCCAAAATTCCCTTCTACAAATTATGAGTATCCGAACTTTTTCCAACTTTTGGCTATTAATACACCAAGACTGGTGATTAAGCGACTGTTGAATGGAGATTTATCCACCCTAGTACATTTGCTTGATTCTTCAAATTGAGATATCTTAGTTATCAGCAGAAAGTTTTGATTGCATTCCACAATGTCTCCACAAATTGATCTATTAACTGTATTCTTTACCTTTATGTTCACCTCTTTAGTCAAGAGGTGTATCTTCGAGGTATGGAGCCCAGTGTACGACAGGTCGGCTGGCGAATTCTCCTCGGTGTCTATCCACCTGAGTTCAATGGTAAGGAACGCCTCGCTCTACTCCACAACAAAGTTGAGAAGTATGACAAACTCAAAGAGGTTTGGAAAAAAGCCTATCAACAGGGTCTATTGACCAAAGCGCAAATTGAAGCAATCACTCTGGCCTGCGTAGACGTTGTTCGTACTGATCGGTGTGAGTTTTTCTATCCGAATTTCTTGCTTACAATTTTCGGTAATAATTCTAGATTGTATTGCAAGCCAATGCCTCTACGACCAACGGGGAATAATTTGGAAAAATGACAGTGAATCCGTATTTCTAGATATCCCGTGCTCATTCCTCACACTTAGTCACTTTGAAACCCACTGTGATGGGAAGATGTTTGCGTTTTAAGGTTATTTCTTATTATGCACATTTGGGCGCATGTCCGTGAGTGCTTTTATATCGTTTGAGTATTGGCATTTTTTAATGATCTTATATTAGTCATATTCGCATATTTGAGATATTTGAATGTTTCCCATCTCAAGAAGTCATTCTTCTGCGAATAATAGCTTTTCTGTTTATTTTATAGCGTTATGTTTAACTTTTCTTGAGAGAATTTGACGGACGTATCTTTGAGAAACAATTCCCATAGATTGAATGTGTATAGTTAAGTTTTATTTATTTTATAGTACGGCAAAATTATATCAAATAGCTTACTATCTCTCTATTGAAATTGAGTTTCACCGTTACTTTTCTTTAGTCCTTGCTATGAAAGCGCTCTTCTTCTTTTTTTTTCATTCTGCTTTCTCCTACCTCTCCTTTTTGGAAATGGTGAAATTGTGAATACAACCAATTGGTTGATCATCTCTGTTCAACTTCCGTCAAAAGTATTTGTTTTCAACCTATGTTTTGCCTAGTGCTCGTTGTCTGCAAGAGTGCAAATCAGCTAATTAGCTATTGCACATCTGACCATTGTTTGTCACTTGCACGCTAGTTTAATGATGCGAGCCACTTTCCTACAACTTCCTACTCAAATTTCTACGAGTAATCTTAAATAATTATCATTCATTAAATATGGAGCTTTGTCTAATCAATCAGTCAATCACACCACAACTTAACTTAACTTACCTTGAAGTACTTTGATGAAGGCTGTGGTAGCATTGCTTCCCAATTCTTTATCTTCCTTGTCATTTGCCCCAATTCAAAGAGCTGCGTTTTTTTCTCCCACATACAATTTCACATCTCGAGTTGCACAACAGATGTCGCCTTCGTTATCTAGGTATTGAACTGCATTTTATATCTCCGTATCTATCTTTTTTTCCACGGGAAATCATGTAGCTAGGACGGGTTAGTAGCTTAGCAAGAGTTATTGATTCTCTACTGGTTTCTATTGAGATGCGGTACTCCTTCAAAAGCTTCCTCTTTTAAACCCTAAAGTATTTAGGTGTCCTTCGCAATAGTTGATAAGTTCGATTCTTAATTTTCAACAATCAGCTCTTTATTCTTGTGGAAATTCAATTTTCTGACAGTACTAAATGAGATTAGTCTTTTGGTTTGTTTTCCTTTATCTAGCTCATCCCTTCTACCACAATGATGTCAAGAACAATCGTGTCGCCCAACTCTTTGACATCCTTGCTACCTACGCCATCTACCATCCAGCGATTGGCTATCATCAGGGTATGTCAAACATCGCCAGCCTCTTACTATATGCCCAGGGGAATGAAGGCATGGCATACCTTTGCCTCTGTGCCCTCATGAAACGTCTAATTCCTAAATTCTACCCCCAACATGATCAGGTCATGATGATTACTCAAATGCAAAACCTCCACGACCTCCTTGTCTTCACGGACTACAAAATGTCACAATTTCTGCGAATGCACAATCTGGGCAATATGTTCTTTACAGAACGTTGGCTTCTACTTGAACTGATTCGAGAATTTCCCTTCGAGCAAGCCCTCCACATTGCTGAAGTTCAATGGGCTTCTATTGCAATGGTTGCTCAAACTTGGCCGGAAGTCGGTTCCACTGCCTTATATACTCAACTGGGCATTGAACGCTGTCCTGCGGTTTTCGAGGAGAAAGATACCCATTATTCCTGCTGTGATTCGAACTTGATAAACAGTCTTATTGGTGAACAGTTTCAGTATAAACAGCCGCCAATTCAATCTAATGAGCCCTTGCATTTCTCCACCCAGAGGAAGAGTCGAGATTTTAGTGCATCTGGTTATGAAGGAGATCCGGTGCATATGAAGGACTGGGTGGTGGAATTGCCTTCGCCAGATGCTATTGGACGTGGAAATAACCCTTTCCTTCTATTTATATGTCTCTCAATGATACTCGAGTACAGTGATGTTATTTATGAGGAGGTACATGACGTTTGTGATCTGTTTCATCTCTTCCAGACTTACAATAAGCGGCATAATATTTGGAGTATTCTGAACCGAGCTAGGTCATTGTTTGATGCCTATTTGAAGGATCAGGAGATGAAGAGGAAATATTTTTCTTAGAACTTGTCAATCGGCATAAATGCAAGATTTTACTTTCCTAATTTCCATTCCAACCTCAAATCCTACCTTTCATGTGATATTGACTTTATGCTGTGTCATTTGCTCCTTATTTATTTGTATAGATATCAAATACACGTTGTTATAACTGCCGTTTTATTCAGTCCTTTCTTATGCGAATTTTGAAGTTCAAGGCGTCTGGAATGATAGTGATTTGAGAAACCTTCTTGAATTTTTGATGATTTTCTGTTTTCCGATCTTAATGGGGGTGGTAGAATGTTGAGCGGGGTGGGGTGGTCATAGTAAGTACTCATATAAAGGCGTCGGGTTGGAATGGTTGAAGCAATTAGGGCTAGTGTTGTTTCATTATTCATTGCAAAACGGCAAGAAAACACTTAACCCTAGCGAATTTTCTTCCTCCTTTTTATCTTGGCAATTATATCGAATAATAATCTATTATCAAATCAATTAATTTCTTTGATTAAAACTTCGATATATGAACTTGCAGATTATCTTAATGCCTGGAGTAGAGCTCGACCCTAACTCTAACAACTGTCAATTGAGATTGGACAAAGATGACCTAGATTTGCTAAGAACTTTTCTTTTGGCAAACGCTATGCACGACTCCCAATTCCCTTGTTCCCCCAACTGCGTCTTTCATCTGAAAATGCTTCTTGTATCCTATATAAAAAACGTGTACACACTCCGCTGAGTACCAACACAGACGCCTTTAACTGTATATAATCACGCCCACAGCAAACACCGCTTCCATCAATCTCCCAGATCATTCCAGCTTTCTTTGGCCTGACTCGTTGTCCCCGAAGTTTTCGAGACAAACCAGCTGACTGCCACTACCTTGTCCCTCCATGCCACTCTTTCACAAGATCCCGACAATGAAAGGCTTGGTTTGATTTTCGAGTAGGCAATTATTTCACCATCAAGTTGAATACACAGTGAACACATACAACCCGCGCACATTTGACACACTGCCCTTGATTCTTCCTTTATTCAAAATAAAGTGGAAATCGTAAGCAACCGAGTGTATTACTACTTAGGAAGATACCGTTAGAAACCTCGTCAGCCATGATGAAAGATAGCCAACAACTCATGTGAACCAATAAAATATTCGATCTACAAATACAGTCAGCCATACTACCCATGTTGGAAGAGAGGGAAGTGGTCAATGGTGTAGGATGGTCAATTCTCCCTACCTTCGCTTCTAGATTCATCTCTCTAACATCCAAGCTCTTATAAGTTAGCATCAAGCCCTATCACCCCATATTTCCATATATATGGAGGATATTCTACAATGCCTACTTAATTAGATCATGCTACCTACATAACCATATCGGCTATCCATAGTGGCTCGCTTTTTGCCTCAAGTCCTAACTTTGCTTCTTCTACATTTACGTCCTTTTTTATCCTGTTAGAATTCACTAATTAAGTCGCTGGTTGCCTTTGCTATTCATTTTCGTGCGCTTCACTTACGTCTAACCTACCGTTAATTACTTGTTTTACTCTGACTACTTGTGGTGCACCCTGGGTAACGTATTCTCATTCGACAAAAAAGTCTATAATCCGGCAGTTGACTTCAAACTACCATCACCCCACTCTATGTCATATTCGTCCCTTTCCACAGTACTCATCTTACCTTTTCTCTGCCTTTGTGCCTTTCTGTCTCTTTTACATATGTGGATCACTCTTCTTTTCTCCCTCTCGACTTTTCCTCACTCTGATGTCCCACCTCCCTTCTGTGAAGCCCGAAGTCAGCTAAATGGCTAATGATAACTTTCAAAAAGCCTGCAAGTTTTATATAACTAGATAAACTCTGACTCCTTTGACAGCACTCACCACATTCAGGATGCCCACTTTTTTTATTCCCTATTGACCACTTCATTTCACATTAGTAAGCATACTACAGAGTGATCAGGATAAATGAGGTCCCAAGTGAAGAAATGTGGCCTTGGCTCATTATTCAATGAAGGGGCCTTTGTCCTAGAATAGCCAATGTAGATTGACAAGCTTTAGCCTCCATTCTCCATTTCGATCGAAAGCCGAAGATACCAAAAAATTGTTTCTTTACAAGCTTTCATTCAAATGTTGTTCAAATGACGCATATGTCAAGGAGTACCTACGAGACTCAACTGGTGGCAAAAATTGAGGCCTTTAAAGCAAAGTCCTAACCTCAAACGCCTACCGAAAATATCTTTTAAAGTCTATTTTTAGGAAGGAAGAGAGCTTATCTCGCTGTCTGCGGGTGCAACACTCGGTTAATCCATTCTCTTCTCCGGAGTAGCCAGAGAGCACGTGCCTTTTTAACGTTAGTTTCGATCAGATCGGGTAAAACTAAAGTCAAAATCTCCTACTAGTTATACATTGGTGGGAAGTTTTGCTTGTTGGAGTCTGTAGTCTGAATGCAGGTTTCATAAGTGGAAGGGAGATATTTTGAGGGTAACCAATGAAACTTATGTTTAGAAGGGGGGTGGGATACAAAAAGACGAAGTACCATAGGTATTTAAAAGACTTTCACAGGCATAATGAATGATGCTTTGCATCTATCCCAATCACCTTGAGATGTATCCGAAGGGACACATTAGCCAAGTTAAACGGTCATTCGGTCTACACGTTGGGCGGCCATGTTCCATGAAGGAAACTTAAAATCATGGAGACATCAATGTAAAGATGGGATTACAAATAAAAAGGGTGTTCTGTTGAGGTCTCCTCCAAGATTATTTTCTTCAACAGTACTGTCTTTTGGAGCGTATTATTATTTCAAATGGCAGAATTTATGATATTTATCATTACCCCTTAAACTTTGACTTCAGCTTCCCCCAGAGGGGTATCATTCGCAATTTAACTTTGACTTCAGCTTCCCCCAAGGAAGGGTGGGGACATTTATAGCAGTTAATTAATAGCAGCGTAGCTTTGACTTCAGCTTCCCCCAAGGGTGGGGGGTACATATGTTGACTTCAGCTTCCCCCAAGAGGGGGGGGGTACATTTAAAGCAGTTAATTAATAGCAGTTCATTAGCAGTCTTCTTGCTTATTGCTTCATATCTCTGGCTTTCCGTCGTTGTCTTTAGGGCTGGACACCGAATTAGTTGGGTCTTCTTCATTTCACCCTGTAGGTTACATAGGGGGCACGTGGATCACTAGTCCGATACGTTCCCATAAGGAAATATGGAAGACATTTAATCTACATGAAGAGTAGGTATTCTGGATCCACTCCGATGAAGGGCCCACTTACTACCACTTCCCTTATTCAACAAAAGTTGGCATCGCAGCTGAACGTGGAAAGAATTGATACCTATCGGTGGGTATCGATATTTAATTTGACAAGCATTTATTATTTTTCAGTATATTTAAATAATGGTTTATAATCACAACAGCTTTATACACTTCAAAATTATTTATTATTTCAAATAAATACTATTTATGATTGTTTGCATTTTTAAATTTCAATTGAAATATAAATGATTATAAAACTTGTTAAAAAGGTAAAATTGGACGAAATAAATATTTAAAAATGAATTTGATCTTAAATCCAGATGAGGTAGTGTCTTAGTTTGTTAATAAACAACTATTTAACTAGAATTCGTTCTACCAGAGGATACAAGCATTACAGCGGGGCATTTAAAAACTCGATCAATACAATATACATCAGTCAGTATGTACAAAAATTCAATTCATTTTTTTTGGAAATTTCGACTGCTAATGAAGTTGGTCCCTCCCGGTTATGCTAAGCAAGGTCCTTTTGTCACAAAAATTATCTACTATATTCCACTAACCGAGGAGCCGACACAAAATGTAGGCTTAGATATTTATTTATTCAGATATTAAGTAGTAAATAAATAGAAAATTATTGCTTTTTTTTATCAATGGACATTTTTTAGGAAGGGGAACAACGTAATTATAGTGACAGGGAGTATGACGGAAGTAGAGCCGTAGTAAGTTGTAAAACACCCACCCACTGCTCCATACAATAAGAAAATCTTGCAGTTTTCACACAATTTTTTCTGTATTATTTGCAAACATTTTGGCTAAAGATAAGGAATGAAAGGTCATCGCATTTTCAGTTTATAAAATCGTTCCGAAGCTCAGGTAACGTTGTGGTATTTTGGAGTTAAAGTTTTCTATAGAAGCTCTCCGAAACGAGTATCAGATTCTGAGACAGCTAAACCACGAAAATATTGTGCAACTAATTGGCATTCGCTATACAAGCCAAGGGGAGCCATGCGAAATAAGTAAAAGTCTGATAAATAATTAACATCTTAGTCTTTCCATTCTTTGCCGAGTAAAACAGTTTTACTAGCCTCTAATTCAGTAGATCTCTTCAGGATCTTATTTATAGACGCAAATTCATATTAAAATCCGATAGCTTGCTATACTTTAATGGCATACTTGATGCATTAATTTACAGTAAGTTTAATAATATTATACTTATACGCTTTCTTAACCCAGTTCACTCTAATGGAATTATTCATCGTGATATTAAGCCAGCAAATATGATGATTGATAATGGTAATATAATCAAGGTTCGTTTTCTTAAATTCATCATCCTCCTTTTTAGTTAATAGATTTTGAATCGAGCTTAGTCCTTGCGACCAAAGATAACGATCAAGTAAGGGGAACTATTGGGACCCCTTCTTTTCTCTCTCCAGAATGTGTAAAATGCACCGGGGAACCATATTCTGGAAAGGCAAGGTCAAAACTTTATAATTATGCTTCTCTAGAAAGCTGATGTCTGGGCCCTCGGCATAAGCCTAGTCTACATGCTCACCGGCAAGGTAATATTCTACTTATATTTTGATAGTAGCAGTTACTTTTTGACGGACTAAATAAATACTCTATAATGGAGGACATTAAAACGCGGTCGCATGATATAGATAAGAGGTATGCTAGTGTGCTAATACCAATATGCATTTCTTAGTCCGATAATCAAATCTATTGATTCAGATATATTGAGCAGCTTATTAAAGGCCCTGAATCCTGACCCAAATCTAAGAATAAATGCTCTGGACCTAAAGGTTGGCTAAGGATTTTCTCTTTACTTCTATTTGGTAGAATTGTATAGGCAATTCCAAAGAAGTTCAATGAATACAAATTTTTGGCTGCCAATTTGTTGGGCTTATTATAATCACACGTGAAGCCAAACCATTCCTATTGAATGAGACTTTAATGGGGGGATGTGCTTCAGAACTAACAATTCCTACCTAGAAAAGCCGGAATTACTCCAAGAGGTGGGGCCTAAGCAATAAAGATAAGATAGACATGCCAGATCCTTAGTGTTCGACCATATGATAACTTCACTTTGGAATAAGATGACTTGAGTGTAAATGAGTTGCACATACTGTCAATTATATCGCGGTTGACTGGACAAAAAGTTGTAATTAATGAAATGTGTGATCAGATGGACAAACAAGACACACTTGATAGGTCGGAGGAAATCACTTGCATGGAATTAAGCCACATACCGCCTTCTCTGACGCGTATCAAGATAAGCTTGAGTTGGTCTCGGTTACCTCAGTCTAAGTTATAAGGACAGGAATTCCATTTAACCTAAGCTCAATCTTTTTAAGCAAGAGGGATTGGTTTTTCCTATACGAGAGTAAAAGATGGAAAATACCCTAACGCAAAGGCTTTATTTACAGATGTACGCAGAGAAGAGAACTTAGTTAGCCCAAAATATTTTATTATTAAAATTCACACGATATCATCGGATATAATACCAAAAACCAATATAACTTGGGCGTGAGTTATTGGGTTGAGTTTACAGTTGAAACGGCTGACAAATACAAGTTTCAAATGGAGGAGGGAGAACACACTACTGCTGTTGAGAACCCGATTGTTGCACCCCTTCTTGTGCAGCATCTTGTTCCTGTTGTTTCTTCTGTTGCTTCTGTGCCATTCTATGAGCACACTTCTCCAGAATCCTCTTTGCTTCACATTCAGGGAAGTTGGACATATCGTAGTACTGAGGTGCTATGCGAACAAGCCTAGAAGGGAACAGAAAATAACGTAAATAAAGGACGGACAACGAACACAACCCAAAGACCAAGTGTCTCCAAACATACCAATCTGGTTTGACTTCAGTAACAGTTCTGATATAATTCTTGGTTGTAAGGACAAATTCATTGTAGAGAACCCACTCGGGCTTGTGAGTTAGCACGGTAGAAGGATGAAGCTGGACAACCTGATTGTCCTTGACGGTTAAATAGTGACCAGTTCTTTCCAAATGAGCGACCTGCATAAAGAATCCGGAGACTAGAGCTTTGCGGATATTCAAGTAATAGTCTCGAGAGGAGAACTCAGTACTTGAACGTCGAAGAGAGAATCTATCCATTATGCGGGACAGCTGGACACGAACGTTGTCAGCAGACTTAAGTGAACGAAGATTGATAAAGTTATCATAACACCATTGTGGATCTTCCTGGTCTAGAATAAGGCACGCATTTAAATAATAAAGCGACATATTGAAAAGGATGTAAACAACTATATAAATTTTATCATACTCTGTTTGAAAGCGTGATAGACATTTAGCAGAGTTAAGTGGTCTCCATCAACGTGAGCGAATCGATTTTTGGCCTCATCTGCAGCCTTTTTAGCATCGGGAGGTCTTACAAAACATTGAGGCACTAAAAATGAGAGAATGTATTGAAGAAATATTAACAACGTATTAACTTCTCAAAACATCCAGAATTCAATAATAACACGAAATTAAGCGAATTTTAGCAATTTACCCCAAGTTCTACAAAAACAACGACCATGCAATTTAGCAAGTTTCGCGAGTACTTAAAATACTTTGATCAAATATTCATTTTTTTTCAAGCAGGGAAAATTCAAAATGCAGCCAAATAGCTAATCATTGAAGCCTATTGAAATTAAATTTTGAATGCCCATCTCAGGTAGAAATAGGGCACCTAAACCACCACCACATGCCATTCAGTAATTACTATGACCTCGAGACAGTGGACGTCTCTGATAATAATTTTATTATTTGCAAATCAGCAATTTCCTTAACGTATTTATGGGAATCATTAGAAAGCCGAAAGTTCTCGTTAGTCAAATTATACTTGCAATATAAATAACAACCTCTGACACCTATTTGTGAAATTAGCAATTGAGATTTTGACATATAATTTTACAAATAATAGAGTCACAAGACATTACCAAAAGCAGCATTAATGACGGAAATTATCGAGTTATGACAATCTGAACCCTCATAGCTTTTCCACCTTTTTCTACATCAATTTCGGCAGCAAACGATTTAAAATAAATTGTAAACACACGTACCAGACAACATAGCAGTGATACTCAAGACTTCATTCGAACAGTTGTAGTCACAAGAAGCGATGACCATTTTGGCAAGTTGAGGGTCGAGGGGGAATTCAGCCATCATACTTCCAAGATCTGTCAAATTGCCATCGTCGTCCAAAGCTGCCAAATAGTTCAGCAGCTCCAAGGCTCGCATGAGAGTCTCCGGCGCTGAGAACAAATTTAAATATCCGTTAATTAAAACCCAATTACAATGCCAGTCTCAATCAGCAGTTTCAATGGGACACTATATTGAAAAATCACCTATTTAGATTCATGGAGTATGTTTAATGTAGGGAGCACCAATAGAGGAAAAATCAGTAAAATAAGCAGGCCAGCAACCATCAACTTTTCTATGGTAAAAATTGTGTAATATCTTGGTCAGTTGAAGAAAAACACTGACCGCAATTTATCAAGGGTAGAAAAAAGTGGCTCACTTTCAGATTTGAAAATCCAGTTATACCTGTACTAATTATTCTGTCAAATCATCGAGTACCCATGAATATCTAAGACACGCCTCAAGACCCTTTTGGCATGTAAGCTTTACGCTACAAGTTCGTCAAACAGAACTTCAGCGAAGTTTAGCAAAATATTAATAGTGAAAGCTGAAAATAGTTTAGAGAAGCATTATGATAAAGATACATGTCTGATTAACAGAACACAATTTGACTTAAGCTAAAAGTAAGTGGAACTGACTCGTATAAAAAAAGACAAAAACCGGATGCTTACCAGGCGGATCCATGAAATCGAAGTGAACCAAATCATCAATGCCGAGTTTTTTCAGCTGCAACACAACCGTTCCTAAATTTGAGCGAAGAATTTCAGGATACGTGTTGTCTTGCATCTCCTGTTGGTAGGCCCTTTCAGTATAGAGACGGAAACATTTTCCCGGTCGTGTACGACCTGCACGACCAGCCCGTTGTTGAGCAGACGCCTTACTAATTGCGGTGACAAGCAAGGACTCGACACGAATTCTAGGATTATAGACTTTTTGTTTAGCGAAACCGGGATCAATGACGAACACAACACCGTCAATAGTTAGTGATGTCTCAGCGATATTTGTCGAGACGACTACTTTTCTTCCAACAGCTCCGTTTTTACGTCGTGGAGGTGGGGGGTCAAATATATGCTGCTGGAGATTAGGCGGGAGGGTGGAGTATAGAGGAATGCATCTCAATTCACCAACTTCAGGCCCTAGAGATTCAACTTCTCGCTGAATCCTTTTACAAGCCTCCTCAATTTCTTCTTGACCTGTCAAGAAGAGGAGAATATCTCCCTCACTCTCCTCACAAACATGGATTTGAATGACAGTTCTGATAGCGGCCTCGAGATAATCTCTTTCAGGTTCTGGAGTGTAGAATATTTCCACAGGATGGGTCCTTCCAGGCACTGTCAACAGAGGCGCTTCATCGAAGTAATCCTGAAATTTGCCAGCATCCAAAGTGGCACTCATTACAACGATTTTTAGATCTGATCGTTGACCAATGATTTCCTTTAACAGACCCATTAGAATGTCAGTGGCCAGAGTACGTTCATGGGCCTCATCCAATAGAATAACACCATAGTTTTCCAAAAGGGGATCACTCATTCCTTCACGAAGCAACATACCGTCTGTCATGTACCTGAAAACAAATGCACCAATTATTTGATGATCAAATAACAAATATAAGCAAACTAAGAGGAAAAAGCATACTTCAAGACAGTATTCTGAGATGTACAGTCCTCAAAACGAATGCTGTAACCAACTTGGTGACCGAGTTGGCAATCCATCTCTTCAGAGACACGTTGAGCAACCGACATAGCGGCAACACGACGAGGTTGAGTACAGGCTACACACTTTTTTACTGTGTAGCGAGATTTAACCCACTCGAGACACCATTGTGGAATCTGGGTTGTTTTGCCAGATCCAGTCTCGCCAACTAAAACAGTAACTTGGTTTTCGGTAAGAACTTTGAAGAATCTTTCCTTGTATTCCCACACTGGCAGTTGAATCCTTTTACGGAAAATGTCAAAGTATCGCTGACTGTATGGCAAACCTATGATACGGAGAGAAAAGCAAATTTAAAGAAACAAGATAAGCAAATATGCATTAAATCACAGATAATTATATATGGACGTTTATTGTAAGATGGATTGACGAACCAGTGTAAGGATTAACTTGTACAGAATTATTCACATTCTTGATAGGAGACCGGTCCCGATCGCCGTTATTTGAGACCTCACGATCAGAAAATCTAAAGAATAACAAAAATATGCTATAAGCCTACTTTGATCTCCTTTGGCTTGCACCAACATCAATACGATGGCGACTGGACATAGCGAAACGAGAAAGAGATGGACGAATCCACCTCCTGTTCAGGCTGTGAGTAAAAACGATTAGGGGTGCAAATTATCTTGGATTTATCAGTCATGCATCTTTAAAATTCATTTAATTTTTTTCAATCATTAATATTTAAATAAAAGAGGGATTGACTTTAATTTCTACTAGAGAATATAGTTGCATGACTTCCAAGTGGGTGCTCTTGACAATTTCCATTTAAGGCATTTATTCACTTGGTTTTTAATTTTGAATTATATAAAAGTCAAAATATTTTTAAAATTCTTATTGAATTTAGTACATTGTTTTAATGTGCTCGACGCCTTGTATCCTTTCAAAACCCCTTCTATTAGTTTATTGCGCATTTTTTCAATTTATCTATTTATGACTACATATGTTTAAAGAAGTCAAACCCGACGTAAAAGCTTTTGTTGAGAAACAAAAGAGGGAAAGAGAGCAACGTAAGACTGATAGAGATAGACAAAATGCTACGCTTCGAATACAGGTAATTATATTATACTGGTCCGTTACGCTCTTAGAAATATTGGCGGGGTTATATATCAAGAAAGAAGTTGAAAGACCAATTTAGGAATGATTGCATTTCTTTTATGAAATCTACTCGAACTGACGGTTGCGAAAGTCAATCATTACATTCAGGTGTGTTTCGTTGTACGCACTCATTATTTAGCCTCTGTACTTCCGAAAATCATCAATAAGATGAAATACGGATTTAGATTAGATGGTGACAGAGATATTTTTGAAGGTATTTGTCGATACATACTAATTTCTACGAATAAGGATGATGAGGTATTACGAGATATTTCTATAACAGATTTAGTGGTCGTATCTTTCACTTCTGCAACAGAAAGATTATATTATTCCATGGATTGCACAAACTCGATGGATGTTATCAATTTGCGTGAAATACTTTGCCGTTCTTAACGTAATTTTGCTCTACGTTTTATGAAATATTTAGCCGGCTAATGAATCTGACTCCACTATGTTAAATCTCCTACTTTCTTTTGTTCTTACAATGACCAATTGTAATAAATGGAAAATTTTAAAGGGTTTGTCCGACTAGTCTAATTCATCTTTTTTAGATGAAAAGCTGAAACCGGGATTAAAGACAATCACTGATTCTTTAACTCGATATATTGTTTCCCAAGGCCTCTATCCTGCTCTTAAGGTTTGTATTGTCATCTTCCGTAAAATTAATTGATGTTTTTAGCAACTTCTACTGAAAGGATTGGCCTTGCATATTCCGGTGCTCACTCAGCTCTCTTTAACTGCAATATTCTCCCTGGTCTTACGGTAAGTCTTTTTCTGTTTCAATTTCGCTTAAATTATTTTTTTATCAGTACTCTATTTTTGAAATTGGTCATTGTAAACTTTCTAACTTGGCTTGTTATATTTACTTTCGGTAATGGGAAAAGTATAAATCTTTTCTTTATACGTTTATTTTGTAAGGCAAGGTTTCTTTTTTGTTGTTGTCCTATCAGATTTGATTTTTTACAGGTTTGTTCTCTCTACCCACTAGATTTAAATTTGCTAATTGACTCCATGTTAGTATAGTTTTCTTTGTGATCAAAAGATTTCATGACCTATAATAACTAGTACCCAACTAACTGTTACGTGACCAAGAATGATGTGGTGTGGATGATTTATAATCCTCAGATGAAAATCAGTAATCCTAAGACAGGCAGCACCCCTGCAACTCTGAACTTTGTTTTGTTAGCGTCCTGTCAGTCCAGAATTTTTTTCCGCTTTAATTTTTTATAAGTCCACTTATACAATTGCTCATAAGAATAAACTTGTATTTGCATTTAATTATCAGATATTTCCTTGAGGTAAGTTTTTATTTGCTTAATAAGTAACTCCTATGGGAATTCGTATCGTACAGTCTCGCCTATAAACAGCTTGCTAAGCTTTGCAGTCGTGATCTCTGTGTTGCCATATGTGTATTTTGGCTACTTCGCTATTCAACTAGATTACAGCAAAGTATTTCATGGTGCCTGATATTTCTGGTGTAATTGTTTATCATCTAGCCAGTGCGTTGATGAGTCTAACTTACCACACGTAACCTTTTCTGATGTATCAAAGTCGAATTCTTGGACTTTTGCATTACTCCTTTTTAGTTTACTTATTCCATTCATTCCTTTACTGCTTTCAACAACTATCCTGGCAAAATATTTTCTCTTTATAGGCCGATGATTTTAAATGATTTCTCCTCCGAGAGCATCTCGCTCTTTGTCATTCACATTCTCTCTGTACCCGGTTTTGTTCTTCACATAAATTCTCTTGCCAATGAAGTAAGCTTCAATTAAGTATTTATGAAATTTTGAGCTTCTTTCATTACGCCTACGCCGTTTTGTGGCCTTTTTGTTTGCAGACTTATGATGTTATTGTTCAAGAAAGGTTGTGTTCTCGGGTTATCACCTTCCTCTATGAAAAGCTGCCAGATCCGTCGCTTTTAAGCAGCTTTGATGGATCCTACATTCTATGTCTAATTGGTTAAACATGAGTTCTTGCACCCATTTGCTACCTTTGTTTTTCATTTAATCTATTCGGTTTGTTTCCATTGCAGCTAATTTGATTCAACTTAGCTTACTTGAGGTTGAAGTTCTTGTCGATCTTTGTGAAAAATTTTGTGTAAGCCGATTGTCTAATCTGGGTTAATGCACTTTTTTCATTATTTGCATCCTATTGCATTTCACTTCGATGCCTACTTTTAGATTGTTCTCTCGAAACTCCTCGATGTGCTGGGTGGTTATGTCGGTCAGAAAAAGTCCAATCTCACTTGCTGGCATCCAATTCTTGGATGGTTCTCAAAACCTCTTGATAACTTGTGAGTCCCCTTTCCATTACCATTTTGCAATAAGGTTGTCGGTTATGTATACCGAGGGTAAATATCATAGGCCCGAACCTATTGAAATTCATCGGTTATTTGAGATGATCAAGCAAGCTGATTAATACTGCTCTGGAAAAGGAGCAATGGAAGCATTTCTCATGATCAAATTAATTTTAAAATTGCTTTTCTCTTCTGAGCATTATTTATAAGAATTTCCACCTACCCCCTGTTTCTTATATATCGAAAATTTTAACGATACTAATGTTGCTGAATTAATTTATTCTTGGGTAGTCTTCAAACATCTGAACCCCACGTTCGCAATCAGCTGCGTCTCCTATGGCACGGCAGAATGGTTCGTCTTCTTTTTGCCGATCTGTACCAACAGGAGGGTCTGGACAGCAGCGATCCAAATTCTCTCACTCCTTCCACATCCCAATCAAAAACTCCCCGCTTCCGACTCACTGAGCAAACTGATAGTGAGAGACGTGCTGTGGAAGGTCTTTTACCCGTCAATCCACCCAGTTTTGTCTCTAGACACAATGGTCGAGGTTTCTCTGATCGATTCGGCCTATCGGCTTTCCTGAGGCAACTCAAAGGGCGGACACCTTCTAAAAGAGATGAGAAGACTAAGTACGCCCATCATTGGCCTCGGGATAATGGTTCAGTGAAACTGGAGCAATTGCCCAACAGTATCAAGGCGGTGTGCATGCTCTACTGCTTTACTATTGGATCATTGAAGGAAATTCGCAATGACATTCTAGCGGGTCTGTTATTCCATTCATTTAAGCATTCAACTACACACACACACAAACACACACACACACACACATATATATATATATATATATATATATATATATTCACCATTGGCATCATCGTGTATTTAGATTAAATTTTTTATTTTAAAAGTACCCATGATATCAGTATAATGGACCAGTCTTACTTGTTTTGTAGTTTTTTTTTCATTGGCTTTTTTAATCATATTTGATTACGGGGGAGAGGTGGGGGGGGGGGGGGGGGGGTGAGGCAAACTCTATCACTTTAAAATCAGCTCCAATCGTTTTTTTTTATTTCGTTTTTCTCAACATGTGACTTTCCCATAAAATCATTCTTGTGCGAACTCTGCCCCAACCACTCTCTTCAAGGTCAAGTTGGGAGTGTGCGCGACCTTAGTACCGGGGTTTTCCGAAAGTTGTTTACTTCCACAAATAGTTTCATGAAATGGAATTTAACGTTTAACCGCTCTGGCGAATTTTTGGGAAACCCCAGTAGAGTAGGAGTTTGTTAGAGAATAGGTTCGCAATGTAATGCTGTATAATCGTGTAAATGTTTATTTATATCAAATGGCAGGCGTTTTGAAAGTTATCATTAGCCCTTTAGTTGACATCAAGCTTCATAGAGAGGAGAAGAAACATCAAAGTGAAAAAAAGTTGAGAGGGGGGGGGGAGCAGAAGAGTGTTTCAAAGATGTAAAAGAGACAGACACAAAGGTAGAATAAAGGTAAGGCGAACACTGGAAGTGGTGGAATATGACATACAATTGGATGATGGTAATTTGAAGTGAGAAGTCAACTGTCGATTAATAGACTTTTTCGCCGTATGAGTATACATTGGCCAGGGTGCACCACGTGGAGGTTAGTCTATCACACACCCCTTATCTAAATGTAAATACCGAGAGAAATAAGACAATCACGGGTGTGCCGGAGGCCTTTCAAAGCTCTTGCGATGGGCAGATTATTTGGACGTCTCAATAGTGTTTACACACCCTTAAAAGCTGGTTTATTCTCCTTCACTTTTGTGAACTTATTAGAAGTTGAACGGAATTGGGTGCCCCTATAAGCAAATCTCAGTCAGCTTCAACATGAGATGGCCCTTAAATATGTCACTTATATTTAATATAGAGCAGAAAATCTTCGATAAAACTTGGTTTGAGCATTACTCTGTGTATGGTTACAATTTCAAGCGGAATTTATTTGTTCTTGTTGAAGGTTCCCTTCCATTTAAATGATATGTCTCCTTTTGAAAATGACCAATTTTCGAAGTAGGTTAGTTTTTCTCTTGTGGATTTCTAGTCTGTAGTAAACTTCTAGGTATATAATTTAGGTTTTGAGTCGACATTTTAATCTTGCTCTTATAAGTCCCATCGTAAATATTGTTGAATCCTATTTGCTTATTTTAAAAGTTTCCTTCCAAATTGAAACTTATAATCTTGAACGAATATAAAATATTTCGTTGATATTTTCTCTAAACAAAATAATAACTGCAAGGGTTAGTGTTGAATAAAATGTGTCCACCTCTCGAACGGGTCTGTTTTATTCAAGTTCTACAAATTTAATTTTTATTTCACTAATATCACTCACATTTACTTTCTGACTTCACGCCCCCACTCCACTTCAAATAACTGTGGAGACCCAATGATTAGCCAATTTGGGGTCTGTGAGCAGTCGCTGAAAGTGAAAATAGGCGGACAGCTGCCTATTTCATAGTTGAGAGGACTGCTATGGTTAGATAGAGTTGTCTAGTCTGAAAAATATTTCTGTGCACAGATTGTAATTTGTGGGCGACAGAATTGCTGATATCTTGCATGCCGAATTCCACTTTCGGCTTGAATTACTTAGCACAATTCAACTCTTTGCTGCACTACCGCTATTAGAAGTATACTCCACCCCTTTGTACATCCCCTCGGAACGTCTAAATGTTTCTTCTATTTCTACTAATCCCCTCTGAGAGTACTAATTATTATTGGTTTGCTAGTTGTATTTCTGCACCCGACTCATTGATGCCAGTTTATATTGTCACTCTTTAGGTTTGACATTGGGTGACTTTTTGCCCCGAATGTGGCGCCTCATCAATTGTGCTGGCTCCGTCAAGGATTGGGCGGTGCTACTTACCCTACCAAGGGCTGGATGGCAACTTGAACCACATTCCTCTCATCTCCTTCATCTTTTCGCTTCTGCAACTTCAAACCTTCTAATGTGAGCACCCATTTGTTGAATACACTTATATTTCTATCTTAGACAATTGTGGTAGTTTGTTTTCATTTATTTAAATTCTCTCTCTCTCTCCCTTCACCATTATCAATTTCATGGTTTTCATTATTCTCTAACTACGGTTAGAACGAAGCGACTCCTTATTTGATATTTAGCTCTAACTGACCTCAAAAAAGGAAAAATCTAATTAGATTACCTCTTAGTAGGACGATGCAGAATTATTTATAGAATTAAATACGTTATTTGTTTTTTTTTCCCATTGCTCTACTCTACTTTGGACTCATTATTTTAGTTGAATGAACTCAAATCTAATCCCTCGTTGGCATTTCTTCACTTATAATATGAATTTTAGTTGGACTTTTCTATTTCTACTTTTCATTTCACGACTTCCACTTAACCAGAAAAAAAACAATTAGGCTAGTTTGCTTGTGACCTCTTATAATCGATCTTAGTGGGTCTTGCAATAAGACTTTATTACCGACCTTGTGCTTAGGTCTCGGGGGGTGGGGGGTG
>UZAE01000736.1:0-18939 GCA_900617975.1 Rodentolepis nana | reverse complement strand
TGTTTCAGGTGGAAACAAGGTGCTTTGATTAGGCTGGTGATAATGAAAACATCCAGAAAACCGATCAATTAAGAAAGTGAACTTCGCTATTTTAAAATATTTGCAAGCTCGCGTCATCATCTTCCTTACATATCTTAGCTAATAGCACATAAATCTCGTTTAGCAAAGGAGACACCATCGCACACTCCCTTTGACTTCATAAATTTTGGTGTAGGATTTCTTGCACTCTCAAATAAACAGAACAGATTTGCGAAACCGAGTGCCGTTTCAATACAAACAGAAAAAAAGACCATTCATAACCAAATTTTGCTTTGAATCGAACACATCCTAGGATTTTGTCATGGAGATATTCAGATTTTGAATCCTCATCTCCTCAAAACGCACCTAGTGATATGAATTATATCATTGTTTTTTTAGCTTTCTGTCTCAGTTTACTTAGATTTACATTTTTCATCGGGGCTCAGTGGTCTAGGGGTATGATTCGCGCTTCGGGTGCGCGAGGTCCCGGGTTCAAATCCCGGCTGAGCCCCTTTGCCGGCTGTGAGTGCAAAATATACTTACCTCCACGTGGTGCACCCTGGGCAACGTATACTTATACGGCAAAAAAGTCTATCAATCGGCAGTTGACTTCTTACTTCAAACTTCTATGGCCCGACTATTTGTCATATTCGACCCCTTCTACGGTACTCATCTTACCTTTTTAAGCCTTTGTATCTGTCTGTCTGTCTCTATAACCTCTGTGAATCATTATTCTGTCTCCCATCTCAACTTTTATGTCACTTTGATGTTCCTTCTCTCTGTGAAACCCCGAAGTCAGCTCCAGGGCTAATGATAACTTTCAAAATGCCTGCCATTTGATATAAATAAATACATTTTTCATCCTACTGATGATGACGATTCGTGGCATTTAAACATACCAATTGGTTTAGGAGGAAAGCTGAAATATCTCAATATCAAATTCGAAACAAACATGGAAACTCGTTGAATCGACACCGGTTATAGGTGCATAATCTACCCATTGTACTCTGGAGAGTTCAATTAGTTAACTTGAATAGAAGCAGCATATGGAGTTCCGTCAATATAAAATTTCAACTTACCACATCTTCGGCATGTAGAATATCATAGATCTGGAAGAAAAATGAATAGGAATGACAAGACTGGACTTCAAAATAAGTATTATTATTTCAAATGGCAGGCTTAATGATGGTTATCATTAGCCCTTAAACTTTGACTTCAGCTTCCCCATGGGTGGGAGGTACATAAATAACAGTTAATTAATAGCAATTCATTAGCTGTCTTCTGCTTCCCAGTATCTCTGAGTTTCCGTCGTTGTCTTTAGGGCTGGACACCGAATCAGGTGGGTCTTGTCCGTTTCCTCCTGCAGGTTACATAGAGGGCATGTGGGTTGAGTGTATACTCCCAATCTGTGAAGATGTTTTGCCTAGCAATCGTGTCCGGTACGTAGTCTAAACTCAGCAACGGCCTCGATTCTTTGCCAGTCGGCTATGTCGGAGAGTGTCGCTGTCCTCTTTTTCTCCTTTGTTCGAGCTTTAAGTTCGTTTCACCTTGAGGTCTTGAATTCTCTCCTGATTAAGGCCTTCATTGTGTGGAAAGACATCGACCGGTTTATGCCCCTTCTTAGCAAGTGCGTCAGCAAGCTCATTGTCTTTAATGCCACAGTGACTTCAGAATTATAAAGGCGGTCAGTAAATACTGGACATCGTGGACATGCATTTGATACAAATCATGAAGACGAATTGTGAAAGATGAATTCTTAAATAAGAAACCCTCATTTAGTCAACGCCATAAAATCTAGATCCAAAGCATTAAATGAATTTCAGACACTGTTCACCGCATATTTTTACATTTTAAAGGGGGTGTTTGAAGCCGACACAACAAAGCCCGAAAATTTTATTTATATCAAATGGCTGGCGTTTTGATAGCTGTCATTAGCTCTTTAGTTGACTTCAGGTTTCAAAGAGGGGAAGGAACATCAAAGTGACAAAAAAGCCGATAGTTGGGACAAAATAATGATTAGCAGATTTAAAAGAGACAGAGAGACACAAAGGCAGAGAAAAGGTGAGATGAGTACTGTGAAAGTGGTTGAATACGATATACAGTGGGGTGATGGTAGTCTGAAGTCAGAAGTCAACTGTTGGTTAATAGACTCTTTTGCCGTATGAGAATACGTTTCCCAGGGTGCATCACATGGAGGTAAGTCTATCACACACCCCAAGCTCGAAAAAGTAGAGTTATAAAATTTTTGCATGGAGTAATTGGTCTCATGCTGGTAGGGAAAGCCTGATAAACTAAAAAATATAAAGTCACTAGATATTCAGACTGTTATCCATATCGGCAAGGGTAAATCATGTTCTCATTGTTTTGGCAAAACGATATAGTAGTTGAATTGGATTGCTACGCTCAGCAAACCCGCTAGTTTGTAGTGGTTCCCATGGTTAGCTAAGCTACGGGCTTAGTCGTTATAATACAATGAAGGCTTCGTTAAACCAAGAAAGGACTACTGATTGATGGTTGACTGAGCGGCCTTTGTGCTCACGATAACACTTGCTCTCTATGCCACAAGTATCATGGTAGCACCGTCGAAACTGCCTGATTTTACATGAGAGTTCTTTGTTCAGCCATGACCAAGTTGTACGTTCCACACAGTTCAATCCGGAAAATATTAAGTATAAAATACTTCATTACAGTTCATGTCAACAAACTGGATGGATGAGCGTTATTTTCGAACAGTCGTTAGTTAAAATATAAATCTCGTCATGGTGAAATATTAATAGTATAACACCGAAATTTTTAAGCCCCACATTACTTGTTGAACACTCTATTTGAGTTCACTTGAAATCTTTCCGTTTATTACCTATTTCTCACCTGCGATTTTTTCTTCTCCAAGGGCGATTAATGCAATGGATGCAGATTTGATCGGTTTCTTCGCATTAGAATGTAGAAGTTCTCGGGTGCAGATTTCTTAGCATGGCCTCCTGTCCTCTTAATTTCTCTTTCCAAGAATAGAACACTGCATTCTTCTTCAATCTTTGAGTAAGCTCACCATTCTCTGCCTCCTGGTCAGACTTCACTTTGAAGCGGATTTCGAGTCATCAACTATTGTCAGGATGTTGCTTTCTTTCCATTCTCTTCTTAATGCTAAATTTTGCAACACTTTGTGATAGTTCTTCTGCCCATATCCATTCCTTTTCATGTTCTTCTTCGGTCTGACTAGTGCTGATCTCACTTGACTAACTTGTGATTTAAGGTTCTGAATGGAGGTTTACTTTCCTAAATTTGAGTTCATTGTGTCCTCGTTTGTTACACAAGTGAAGTGCAAATCATTGCAAAGCCAACAAACTTTCTGGGACACAGTTTCAGTAATAACTGTATTTGCTGACTCGTGCCACCGCCAAACCTAATGTCCACTTTTCACTATTGATTGGCAAGATCCTCTAATGTGATGTTATCACTTCCTCCCAATCATTCTGAAAGTACGACAACTGACCTTAGAATGACGAAGTTCTTGAAGACAGCTTATAATAGTAGACATTTGAAATGGTCCTTCGAAATCTCACAAAGTTGCATATCGCCCAAATATATTATTAATAGGGCGAGTACATATCAACCAATCGTCATCGTATCTTGGTCAGAGGAAGACGTGCAAAAATGGATAGATGAATTTTGTAGTTACAATACGTCTTTGCGAAGTTATCACACCAATAGCAGACCGAAATACCAACCTCTGCTCCACGAAACCTCGAATTACTTCAATTCTGAGCTAAAAACGAGCTTAGCTGAAAGAACTAGTAAGATTAAATACCCCAAAATGAGGTTACTTTTTCACTGCAGTTGATATGTGACAGCCTGATAAGTTACTCCAGTTATAAATATGTAAAAGTGTAATAGGAAGCTTTGCTATGTTCAATTATTTATATTCTTTGTCTTGTTAGTGCAGCCAATGTATTTTTAACTGCATTTCTGTTTCAAGAAATTTGAAACGGATTATCAGATTGGATGACTGGTATTGGAAAAAGCCAATGAGTTTTGCCCAGGGATAGGGGTCTTAATACAACATGAAATGAATAAAAAGCGTTGGGAACAGGCAACCACATGGAAACCACTGGTAATTCAAATCATGCTTACTACGAGTCAAGTTAGATTTCCAAAGTAACCTGGTTTAAGTGGAGGAATCATTCAGAAGTTGTTCTCTCGATGGTGTTGTAATCGTTAATATGATCATCGAGGGGGTGTTTCTAGAATGGTCTGAGATGCAAGGAACTTGAGAGTCTTCTCTTAGATATAACCTCACACTTCAATCCCAGTGTTCATTAGCATCTTAAGAATTATTTCACCCTTTCACAACCCCAATCACATCTCGAACACTCTGGTTTCACAATAAGCCTTGGACAATCGAACTCTCGTCGTTATATTTGGTCGTGCTTTGAAGATCGAACTAAATTAATTGATGGAGTAGAGACAGCATCCTATTTCTGCACACTCACAATTAATAGTATGTCAGGGGTGTGCGGAAGCTGAGTCGGATTATTCTCAACCCCAGTATCCTGAAACAATTGTCCAGTCATACAGCAAATCCCAGACCCGATAAGAAAGAAGAAGAAGAAGAAAAGAAAAGTAAAATTAATTGAAAATATGTTGGTATTTGAACTGGTTTAAAAATAGTTCACTCCAACAGTAAATTCAGGGTTTGAAATTATAAATTAAAATTGCAAATCAATGAAATTAATCTAAGTAAAGAGACTTCAGAAAGAACATCAAGTCTTTTTGTCCTTCGACAATTGCAAACTTGCTATTTTTCAGAAAAGCCGAAGGATTCAGGGCATCTTTGAGCCAACTTCTACCTCGGAAAGCCGCCAAATGTGCATAGTAGGTCGGCGTAGGGTAGGAAATGGTTCGATTGGAACGCATAGAAGCACGGCACAAGAAGTAAGTGAACAATTGGAGATCGTCTGAATCCCAGTCGTTATCATCATAAAGTACAGTGTAATGAGCCGGCTTTGAAGTGCCTTGAATAGCTTTATGCGAGCAAAGGTAGAAGTCAAATTCTCTGTTGTGAGTGATCTCTGAGTCCACTACTGTTCCTGGAGAGATATTTTGTGATCTAAAAATAAAAAAACGAGTTAAATATTTCAGTTAATCAAATGCATTATTGCTTAAGCACAAATGATATGTCTTCAAATCTTGGAAATACTAATTTATTGTTCTAAAATTGGAGGGCTGTGAAAGGCTGTGACACTCAAGTAACTGAATACGACCTTTTCTATGAAGCATGTGTTCACAAGAATTAAAATAAAGCTAAGCTCTGTGAAATAGATATGCTTAACCAATAATTTTACAATAAGCATTCGAAATCGGAAGATACATTAACCTTTAGATCCAATATATTCTTTTCTAACTTAACCACTTATAAGATTCACTGTTATGCAATTGCGGCCATTTTTACCAAAATTCTTTGATATTAATAAACTTTTGATTGGAGAAGATTTATATTCCACCTTTCAGTCTATTGGCAGGTGCTTATATTCAAACATCCAAATGGGTTAAAATGTTTAGCTTTAAACATTTCTTAATAGTCAGAAATCTGTTAGACGAAAAGTCGTTAACTGCACAAATTTACAAGCCGAACGCCTTTCAAAATGATCGAGTTGCTTGTAGCTAAGATAGAGATCGCACTTTCTCAATTACTGGCTTTCGGTTGATAGATGTTACAAATAAATTGAAGTGACATAGGTATGAGTGTGGGTTATTGAAATTCGATTATTGGGAGATTAAAAAGAAAACTATATACTTCACGAAAATGTGCAAAACCTAATAATTCCGAAGCTTAAACTTTAGTAAAACTTTTGCAGTTCAGGTTTCATCACCCCCTCTTCTAAACTCTTTTGCTCATCCAATAAGTGGTTGAATTCGTTGAATATGCAACAATAAATCGAACTTGCACCGATCAAACTAGTTCAATTAGGCACCTCTTTTAAAAATTCCCTTAATAAAACAGTTGGAACCTCTTCAATAAGCTCTGAAAAGTCATTCATCAGTGTTTGAATTAAACTTAGCACGATTTCAACACAAACACACTCAGGTATCAAGCTATTTTATTCAGAATTAAGAAATAAATCACTTACTTCTCAGAAATAGGAGTGGAACGAATGTGATGATGCTTTTGCACAACAATAAAGGTGATTCCAGGTTCATATCCAGGTCGAATATCAGTACAAGCTTCTTGAATATCTCCAAGCTCTGACTCCAGCACTTGATAGAACTGTCCCTATGGAACACCATCTCGATAGACTATTATTTTCGTAGGAAGTCTGCCATTATTATGCTTTCCAAAAGTCTACACAGTATATGCAATTCAAAATTGCTCTTTTTACATCCAAAAGGTCAGTAAATATGTCCTTCATTCCATTTATGCACTCACTGGCCAATTTGTGTTCCTGTTGTCTCACCACTGCAGCATACTTCACCAGGTCTGGAGAAATCGAGGCCACAACTGCTGCAACAGATTTTCGAAGGCCTCCGTTTTTAGAAGTTGGATGTGTTACGTCAGCACCGGCAACCATGATGATCTCCTTTCCCCACCAATCTGATAATTGACTGACTTGCCAATTCGAGCCTCCCAACTTTCCATTAATTTTCAGCAACAAGTTATCCGAAATGTGAAAACACATTGTTGCAAAAATTATCCCAATACGCTTTTCTTATCGAGATATGACTACCTAACCCATAAAGCCTCGTTTTTTTAATATTCACATCCTTGACACACTGGGTCACCATAAATTTATTCAGCTCACTTGCACGGTTGATTTCTGAATAGCTTTTCGTGTCTGATAAAATACAAAGGCTAAATGTACACCCTAAATTAATGCAATGAATTGAAAGCGCTTCAATAAAGATGCGAAAAAAACCTTTCGACTAAGCATTTCTAACAAAGAGGGTAATTCCGCTACAAATAACCTAACTACTTCTGAATTCCTATCCATTTCAAGTCCAGACTTTTGGGCAGCCATTGGAAGCTCTTTTCGAAGCCAATCAACATTCCTAATCTAAAATTTGACAGAATGTAGTTCAACATGCGATTCAAGATGCGAGAATCAGTACATGATAAGAGAATATCTTACCTTGAACGGATGCAAAACAACAATGACCCATTTAAGGAAAGTAGAGGCAGATTCAAGGAAGGGTTCATGACTCCACGAGCCTCGTTTCATCTCTTGTGTGCCATTAAAAAATCGAGAATTTGGTTGGGGCAATTCTCGAGCCACAACTCGAACTGGCTTCGGGTCTGTGAACTTTAAATTCAATTTTGATATCAACGAACTGCGCCTAGAGTAGAGCGAAATCTCATACACAGTCCCCATAAGGAACAGTCCAAGTAAACGAAGTAAAGGTGGTTACTTACAATGACATAACTTGCTTTACCATCCTCTCCAAATCCCTAAATCGTTCTGAGGGTTTAACTGCAGCTATGCGAGTAACCTCAGAGGCAATACGTCTTTTATCTTCTCGTGCTTTTTGAAATGGCAAGACTGTTAGCAATTCCATTGGCATAAACTCATCTCTGTTTTTCTCGATCTAGAGACAGGTTGATTGATTGGACTAACATTTATTTAGCTTACCCGAACACAAGGGAGATTAGGATACTTCAAAACTATGCCATACTTCCTTGTAAAATATTCTGTTACAGACATATCAAATGCTTTGATAATGATCTCATCCGCTGTTTTATCCGATAAGCTAAACATTGTTAATACCTTTGAGAAGGATTTGCCCGTATCTACAGGAAGAAGACTTTTAGTCACGCGAATGATGTAGATTCATGCGTTAATTCGTTCAAAAATGCCACCGGAATTTCTGTAGTGGCTAGCTTCAGCCTTAAGAGAAGCAATTTCAGTACTGATTTTTTCCCATTTTGACCTATCATACATGCTCTGGCTGTACTTTTCATACAGCACATCAATCAGATTTCCAGTAATTCTAATCGATTTAATCACATTTTGGGTGGTAGTGTTTCTCTTTCTCACCAAATCGATATTAATTCATAACTTCCACTGTGGTCGAACACTGAACAAGTGACCCCTATAAATGCTGTAAAGGCCATTTGAACATATCTTTTCAGGATCTCTTAAATACACCCCATTCAGGAAAATTTCAAAGATTTTTCTATTAACCCAACGGAAAAGATTGTCTAGCATATTGATTGCTTTCTGAGGAGTTTCCTCTCTCATTGAATTAGGATTCTCCATGTACTGTTTAATAGATTGGGCTGATATTGTTCTCAATTTCTTAATAACATATTTTAATCTCAATTTTCTTTCACCTTCATACACATCTAAATATTGTGGTTCTGAGAGAGTGAATTTTCTTTCAAGGGGTTCCAGTGAAAAGCAGAATCGATTTGCATCTGAAAACACGTCATCATCCATCCTGAAAAGTGGAAAGATTCGAGCTGTGATTAATAAGCATGAGCACCAAGGCGTTAAATAAAGATAGTTTTGGGAACATACAAATTGTAAACAAATTTCATGTACTTGAGCAAGAATTTTTCATGCAATTTCAACTGGTTAATCCCATTTTCCGTCACCTCTTGCGGTTGCATTGGTTGAATGTCATATCGGTGGATTTGAACGTCAGCTACTTCGAAGTCCCAACAATTGACTTCAACCATGACCGCTTCGCCGACTGTGCCGATTCTAGGCCTCGGTGTTAACATTTTTCCCCCATCATATTTGAATTTACATCTACTGTAATTAACAAAGTACTTGGGAGAAAGGTGGTTTGCATTAGTAGAGAGAAATTTTAAGATATCTACTTACATCAGGGGGTGTGCGATAGACTTACCTCCACGTGGTGCACCCTGGGCAACGTATACTCATACGGCAAAAAAGTCTATTAACCGGCAATTGACTTCTGGCTTCTAACTACCACGACTCCCCTGGTTGTCATATTCGACACCTTCCACAGTATTCCCCTTACCTTTTTCTCTACCTTTGTGTCCGTCTATCTCTTTTACAACTGTGAATCGCTCTTCTGTTCTCCCCCCTGTGAAGCCCGAAGCCAGCTAAATGGCTAATGATATCTTTCAAAACGCCTGCCATTTGAAATAAATAAACTTACATCAGCTGGTTAGTTGTCTTGCGGTTGCTAAACAAGTTGTATGTTAATGTCTCAGGAAAAATAGAAATTCTTAACAATTTACTATGTGAATTTACCTGTCATTCGTTGGGGGGACTATTAAAGTTTCTTTTTTCACAGATATTTTCTGGGGAACTATAACACGGCCAATACACAATTTGAGAACCATTAATTCATACCTGCGATTGGATACTCTTTCCTCATTGTGTCTACAATTTGAGATATTCACAGTTTATAGCGTTGAAAAGGACTCGTTCTGTGTTCAAAATACTAATTTACCTAATAAACTTAGGAAAGAAATCGCTACTCATCTCAGGCACGATTAAAGAAGCAAAGCTAAAGTGACTTTTATATGTAAGTGTGCATTTGAATACTAATCGTTATCGAAAATTAAATATGATCTGGTTTGGGCTAACTGCTAATACGCTAATAACTACACTATATTCCAATCTGAGTTGATATAGACTCGCCTTGTTAAGTAGGTTAGGCAGACTTAGGAAAAATCAAATTGATACCAATCTGTGGTTTCAAATCCAAATTCGTTACCAGTAAACCCAAAAATTAGTCTCCATTTAAGTTAAGTCTATAAACTCATTTAAAGTTCTTACGAACAAGGAAGTAACTGATGCCCATGAAAATGGTAAACTTACATGATATTATCTTGAGATTTAAATTTCTCTATCCTCAATAAACAAAGTAGCGGGGTGTGCGATAGACTTACCTCCACGTGGTGCACCCTGGGCAACGTATACTCATACGGCAAAAAAGTCTATTAACTGGCAGTTGATTTCTTACTTCAAACTGCCATGATCCCAATGTATGTCATATTCGACCCCTTCCACAGTACTCATCTAGCCTTTTCTCTGCCTTTGTGTCTGTTTGTCTGTCTGGTACATCTGTGAATCGCTTTTATTTCTCCCTGTCGAATTTTTCTCACTTTAATGTTCCTCCCTTCTGTGAAGCTCGATGTCAACTAAAGGGCTAATAATAACTATCAAAATGCCTGCCATTTGAAATAAATAAATATTCGAGTGTGATAAGTCTGATTAAGCCTTAATTTCATCCCAAGTAAGTTAGAATGGCATTAGTAATATTTGTTTACATTAAGTCACTATTCATTTTCTAAATCACTTTGACGTGTTTTTGGCCAATTTTTTCCACAATATGCAAAGTTTATTCGATTTTAGGATAATACAGATTAAATCTTAAAAGTTTCAAGCCAGGAAGCAAGTTAAATTATGATTTATCGTCAATATGTACTATACTGTACATAGACTGCTAAATTTCAAAAGTAAATGATGCGGTTCTTAAGAGACTACTTTCACAAGAGAGTAACCATTCTTAGCACAATTAAAGTTGCAAATAAATGAATCTCTTTCAGATATTTGGGGAATGGCTACTCTTCGTTAATTTGAGCTTACCTTAGGTCTAAATTCCCCTTTATACTTCAGTATATAAGCAGTTATCAAGTAAAATTTACCTTGATCAGTTCTGCTGTGCTTACAATGCCCCTTTCTATTATCTGATGTCTACTTTTGCCTATTGTAATGTATAACTATATCAGTAGCGTATGTCAGTCTGTCAATAGATTTCAAGCATCCTATTTACAATTTCACTCACAAACCTGACAATTAAATGACTTTATAAATTGAACTTATTTTCAGTTTGTCCGCCTAGACATCGTTTAAATAACTTCAATTAGGAAATGTTAATTACACGAATGCTTTTCAGAAGAGGGTTAACAAGGCAGAAGTTTGAATCCATTGAGATTACTTCGCACTTAGGTAATTATTTTATTTCAAATGATAGGCATTTTGATAGTTATCATTAGCAATTTAGCTGACTTCGAGCTTCACAGAGAGAAGGTTCATCAAAGTAACAGAAAGTCGAGAGATGGGGAACAGAAGGACGATTTAGTGATGTAAAAGACACGGACAGAGAAAAGGTAAGATGAGTACTGTGGAGGTGGGCGAATATGACAAGCAGTTGGGTCATGGTAGTTTGAAGTGAGAAGTCAACTGCCGGTTAATAGACTTTTTGCCATATGAGTATACGTTGTCCAGGGTGCACCACGTGGAGGTAAGTCAATCGCACACCCCACTTAGGTAAATATACAGTATGGGTAATTGGGTTGATTAAGGACTTCACATTACATGGACAGGGAAAAAGTTGGGAAACTGATAAGGTAAAATTGTCCCAAAAGGATAATTCTGATCAGACCAGGTTGACCGAAGGCTGTCTCATCATGAGCATATGATAGAATAATGCCCTAGAATTCAAGTAGGTTAACTCTCCTTATGCCGAACTTAATTGCCTTCGTTTTGATTCTCATATTTTTATATTCGTTTACAAGGGGTGTGTGATAGACTTACCTCCACGTGGTGCACCCTGGGCAACGTATACTCATACGGCAAAAAGTCTATTACCTGGCAGTTGACTTCAAACTGCCATGACTCCACTGTATGTCATATTCGACAACTTCACAGTACTCATCCCACCTTTTTCCCACCTTATCTACTTTTGTCTTTGATACACTCTTCTGTTCCCCCCCCCCCTCTTGAATTTTTTACACTTTGATGTTCCTTCCCCTCTGTAAAGACTGAAGTCAACTAAAGGGCTAATGATAACAATCAAAACGCCTGCCATTTGACATAATAATAATAATATTCGTTTACAACACTTTTTACTGATGATATCATAAATATCATAAAGCCTGCCATTTGAAATAAATAAATAAATTTACTGATCTGCTTTCCCGTAAGTCAAAATAAAAGCTTTACATAATTTAAATATTTATCGAAAATATTTTCTAATATCAGTGCATCAGCTTGTAATTCTGATATCGAAATCCTTTAACATAATTTTTTAATTTAGTTATCTTTATAGGCCACAATGTAGTCAGCCCACCAAATTGTACAAAGGAAGCGCAATTTTTTTGCTTATAGAAATTCTGACAACTATTAAAAATAAAGCAAATTTCGTTTTAAATTACTTTTTATTTTGGAATTGGGTAACAAAAGCAGCTTATTAGAAGCCGAATAATGACGGAATGAGTGAAATAGAACTTAACTTCCTATTCGTAGAGCCGAGCTTACTGGTTTGTGATTGGTTAATGCTCATGTACCAATCAGAAGTCGACAGGGAATCTAGCTGTCTTCTATTCGGATTTCCGCCTATCCAGTGTGAATGCATGCAAAAGGGAACAGATTTAGAGTCGCACCGTTTTATCGGCAGGTGAAAAGACATGTACATTGGAAGATGTCTAAGTGGACTCCTAACGGCCCTCTCCCTCCTCCTTCTATTATATTTCCCCTCTTCAGAGACATTTATTGAATTGGACCGGTTTTGTGAATTAGAGCATAAGGAAAGTCTAATATGCTACCTTGATTGCTTCGAAGCAATTCTAGATCTCCTGCCAAAAGGAACAGATCTCGGCCGAATAACGGGTCTTGTGGTAAGACAAACAAATTTAGATTGTAATACAGATGTAGCCGTTGACGTTTTCCAAAATTTTACTAACCTTCAAGAGCTTCATTTTACCGGAGTTTCGTGTCCTTTCTCCAAGCTTCCGTCGATCACCAAATTAGATCAGCTAATAATTATGGCCGCCCAGGATAATCATAAGGATGAGGAACAAATATCTTGGAAAGCCGAAAGACAAACCATTCTACCGAATATGAATAAATTAGCAATAAAAGAATTGTGCTGTGATCTATTTCAAGGGAATATTTTGGCTCCAATATTAGAAGATCTGTCTTTTCAATGTGCTAGAGTACCATCCTACATTACAGGGTCGAGTGAAACTAAAAACGCGTTGTTCTTCACTGTTCCTCATTTGCAAAAGTTGGAATATACCGAAAATGGTTTAGGATTTCCGATATCTAGTGCTTCTAATCTGCCGCATCTTAGGACCCTCTTTGTAACTCCAAATGCAGAATTAGAAGAAAGCTTCCTACCTGTTAAAACCCCACTAAATTTGTCCGGTTTAAAGGAGATAATTCTTATGGTTGAAGATCTTGGTCCATTTACTTCTGCATCTCATTTCTTTCAGTGTGTGGACTTAGGAAATACAAATCTAACGCATATTACACTTATAAATCCTTCTGTAGGCCCGCTGACTTGTCCTAGTCTTTGGAGATGCGCTTCATGTCATCCGCATACTTCTAATGATAATCAGACAGTTGAAATTTACGTTCAATCTGCATCTTTCACCAAACTCAGCTCCCTCTTGCCAAAAATGACTCTGAATACAACCGACCTTTCCTTGAATCACTATCCCCTTCTCCACATAGATGGTGATGCAATGGGTCGGTTCTCACATCTCAGGAGCCTTCGGGTCGGAGAAACCTATGGAGGAAGAAAACCCACAGGAATGGTGATTCTTCTAGACAACCCTTTCAAATCCCTTCGTAGGCCAGATAAATTCCACTTTATTCGGCTCTCCCTTGTGGAATGCGGATGCTTGGTGTACAACACTTTCTCCTGGTTGAAAGCCCAGAATCCTTATTTCGATGGAAAGATACAATGCGCCGAGGTATTACAGACACGTTCCTCTGATGAGAGGATTGAGTTGGGAAAGTGGATAAATGTCTCCGATTTTCTGAGGAAGCTGCGACAAAGATGCCAACCGAATCAAAACCACATCTCTACTAACTACCTCCCTACTGCAAATAGGTTCGTTATGAAATCAACCAGTGAAGAACCCTCAGATGGTGGTGAACTCAGAAAGTCCTCTCCCTTAATTTGTGCCATCTTATTTTTATTTTCTGCTATTCTTGAACGAATAAATGTTTGATGGAAATACCTCCCTTGGTGTGTCTAGTTGCCAGTCACAATCGCATCATTTTTGTAGCCTTTCATTGGCTTAAGTAACAACTGCATGGTCTCTAATTAGAAATGTCTTACACGGAAACATGTGAATATTTATTTATTTATTTATATTAAATGGCAGGCGTCTTGGTGGTTATCATTAGCCAGTTGTAAGTCAGAAGTCAACTGTCAGTTAATAGACTTTTTGCCGTATGAGAATACATTGTTCAGGGTGCACCACGTGATGGTAAGTTTATCGCACACCCCAACATGTAAATATTAGGTTTTGTATTTTTAAAATTAAAACAACCTATAGCAGTCTTTGAGTGACAATTGTAGAGCATAAAACAGATAAAACAATTTCGTGCCTCTAATTTCGGATATTCAAAGCATCGCGATTATGCCAGTAATAAATTTTCATTGGAAAAACGGAATTGGGCTATTTTCATAATGGGGGTGGATGGGGGGTGGGGGGTGGGAGGGGAGGTTGGGAGAAGAATTCTTTTTCCTTATCGATTCAAAATGTCAAGTTCTAAATATTTAGCTACAAATAACACCACACTAGTCGAATCTAGCGCTATTTGAGGCGTGATTGGGTAATTTTAAATTATAAATAAATAGTAAAAACTGCAATAATTGATAACAGTAATTAATCAATGTCGCATTTAATTACCATTAATTTAGACATAATCACCCACAATAAAAGACACCATTTGCCATAGTTTATTACACGAAAACATGCAATCACAAAAGGTGGAATGAAAATAACATCAGGATGCAAGGCACGAGAATCTTTTATTTTTCTTCTTGTCACTAAAGAGATAAAAAAAAACTAAACTAACCTCTCGACAATCTGACCTCGGCATGTCTAAATCGTAATTCTTGTCCCGAATGTTCTAAGCTGGTTTGACCTGAGAGGTGGATTATATTCTATCAGTCTATTTACCATGCCATGCATCCAAAGTGCAGCTAATATATTCATTTATTATTCAAAATTTCTGCCATTGAGATGAAGAAGTGTAGTGAGAGTTGAGAAAGGAATCGAGTGAGAGCTGCATTCTTGAATAAATTCTCATTTTGTTGTTGTTTTTTGAATGAATTCACGCTATCTGAGTTTCGTACAAGTTCATGTGATTTGTCAACAATTAGACTGTTGTTTCTTATTATTAAACCCACAAGGTGATAATAAGAAGGGTTACCATTAATACCAATAATAGCAAAACACAATAAATTTTGCTCAAGAAAATTTCAAATTAAAAAAAATGAATTAGGCTAATATAGGCATTTGCCCAGCGGAGCTTATTTGACTCTACTAAGGATGCCTTCTTTAGAAAATCCTTAGAAACACTTTATTATGATGAGCACATTGGGTCAGTCAGTAGGTGGAATGTTTTCAAATGTTAAGGTTCTCTATCCTGGGTCGCAATTCATGTTGTTAGTAATCAGAGCTGATACACTTCTGGAAGGATTCTACGAATTGGTCTTGGAAACTCAGTTTATGAATCCCCTCAAAAAGGGAAGAAAAAGTTAATAAGTAGTAGTTAAGGTATATAAGTACCGAAAATTTCCTAAGGATTTAACACTTCAATTCGCTTTCTTTCTATACAAATATATACATTTGGAAAGTTTATTTAGCTCAAATGGTAGGCGTTTTGGTATTTATCATTAACCCTTTAGCTGACTTCGGGCTTCACAGAGAGGAGGAGGAACATCTAAGGGGCGCTTCACAGAAAGGAAGATGAACATCAAAGTGGCAAAAATCCTTCACAGAAAGGATGAGGAACACCAAAGTGGCAAAAAGTCATACATACAGAAAGGAAGAGGAACACCAAAGTGGCAAAAAGTCGAGAGAGGGGGACAGAATAATGATTCACAGACGTAAAAGAGACAGGCCTTCACAGAAGGAAGGTTCATCAAAGTAGCAGAAAGTCCAAGGGTTGAGGGAAGGTGCATCAAAGTAGCAGAAAGTCGAGGGGTAGAAGAGGGAAGGTCCATCAAAGTAGAAGAAAGTCAAGGGGTGGGAAAGGAAAATGAACATCTAAGGGGCAAAAGTCGAGAGGGGGACAGAATAATGATTCACAGATGTAAAAGAGACAGACAGAGACAAAGGTAGAGAAAAAGCAAGATGAGTACTGTGGAAGTGGGCGAATATGAAATGCGGTGGGGTCAGGGTAGTTTGAAGTCAGAAGCCAACTGCCGGTTAATAGACTTTTTGTCGTATGAATATAAGTTGCTCAGGGTACTCCACGTGGAGGTAAGTCCGTCGCACGCCCAACATTTGAAAAGTATTCTTGAACTTAGGAGGGTCTAGTAGAGTTACTTTCCGATTTTCGTTCAATAGCACCTAATTGCACTCCAAAATAGCCTGCTTCTATATCTTCAAGCACAGGAATTTCGAATTCTTCAACTTATTCACCCATTTATAGTTATATTTTCAAAAAGTTAGTTCATTCTTTGAAGGTCAAGAACTACGAAATAGGCAAAAATATGTTACATAAAACTAGAGTTCTTTCTTAAAAAAGTAAAGGAATTTATCACAGATAGGCGTCACTTTAGGTGTATTTTAATTGATAAAAAATAAACTTTGTTATTTTCAAATTCATGAATTAAAAAGTATTGTGGGGGCTGTTAGTCATTGAGACCTTGTTTGAAAGCAGCTTTAAGAAGCAAAATCGGTTCATTT
The DNA here is from genome assembly GCA_900617975.1 of Rodentolepis nana. Classification (NCBI taxonomy): domain Eukaryota; kingdom Metazoa; phylum Platyhelminthes; class Cestoda; order Cyclophyllidea; family Hymenolepididae; genus Rodentolepis; species Rodentolepis nana. Next base: position 2,294 of record UZAE01000736.1, on the reverse strand, counting down.
TTCTTATCGGCACTATGTTTAATTCACCAAGTCAAAATTTCATGGAATTTTTAATGCATTTTCTTTGAAACATCACAGACATTTGTTTGATTTCGATTCTCCTCTGACTGACAGTCACTTCTTTGTTTATCCTACAACAGTTTTTCTATCATCATTCGGAATTCTGCATGTCAGTGTGCCCATAAATTAGGACATTTTAGTCATTTAGCCTTATTGCGTGAGGCATTCCATAAATTAGTCCTAGGTAAATTCATTGAGATTTGGAATAAATACTTGTCGGTATGTGCATGATGACGAAATTCAAACAAAGAGTCACTGGAAAGTGAGTCAACATTTTGGTTAATTAAATCATGCTTGAATGCAATTGGCAATTGTTGAAAAAAAATGCGGAATTTTGAAAAAGTGATTTTACACTCAAGCCGAGAAAGCTGATTTCTGAATGATTATTATTTATTTATTTCAAATGGCAGGCGTTTTGATGGTTATCAATAACCCTTGTGTTGACTTTTGGCTTCACAGAGGGGAAGAACCTCAAAATGAGAAAAAGTCAATAGGCGAAATAGAAGAATAGTTCACAGAAGTAAAAGGGACAGGCAGACACAAAGGAATAGGTGTATTTTGAATGTCATTAAGGCTGGCAATTAGCACTTTAGGAGAAACAGGCTAGCATTGTAATTGGTTATATAAGCAATAAGATTCATTCCTTAGCGTGTATAAATTGTTCTCCTGATGTAGGTAAATGGCAGCTATGGTGATTGGAATAATTCAAATGAAAAATTAATAAGTCGCGTGTATCTGGTCTTATCAATGGGAACTCTTACTTTCTAAATTATCTATTAATATGAGGGTGGCCGTTTTTTGTGCACCAAGATTTATTTATTTATATCAAATGGCAGGCGTTTTGATGGATATTATTTTTATTTATTTATATCAAATGGCAGGCGTTTTGATGGTTAACATTAGCCCGTTGACTTCAGGCTTTACAGAGGGGAAGGAACATCAAAGTGAAAAAAGTCGAGAGGGAGGGGGCAACAGAAGAGTGTTTCAAAGACGAAGGTAGAAAAGGTAAAAAAAGAAGTGGTGTGAGTACTATGGAAGTGGTCGACTATGACATAGAGTGGGGTGATGGTCGTTTGAAGTCAGAAGTCAACTGCCGGTTAATAGACTTTTTTGCCGTATGAGTATACGTTGCCCAGGGGGTCATGGTAGTTTGAAGTCAGAAGTCAACTGCCGGTTTTGGGGTGATGGTCGTTTGAAGTCAGAAGTCAACTGCCGGTTAATAGACTTTTTTGCCGTATGAGTATACGTTGCCCAGGGTGCCCCACGTGGAGGTAAGTCTATCGTACACCCCTTGTGCGCCAAGATAATGCTTCAGAAACTCAACTATACCTTTGATATAATTCAAACTACATCTCAATGGTCGATTAATTAAGCAGCTAAACCTAACATCATAACTTCACCTTAAATAAATCTAAAGACAGACGTTCTCTTCATAAGTTTACACAGTCAACGAGAACCTTTTAATATTCTTCCAATGGTCAATAATAATTACCTTTGATGATGCGGGGGGGGGTTTGTTGGGAAACTTTAGTAAGATGGGAATTATCGAGGCTTGCAGTATTTGAAGTCCGAATGAACTGAGTTTTCTACTTCTCCAAAAGGAAAACATCTCTTAAGATTAAGAGACAGTTCATGTCCAATGAAGTCGTGGATGCTTGACTTGCTGCTTTAAACATATAGTTGATAACGAAACTCGATCCATTTGAATCTTCTGTTAGCAATGAGAAAGAAAGTTGGTAGTATTAATAAAGACATTTTAAACAAATCAGGGCTTACTTAAAAAGAATATATTGCCCATATAGTATTATTGTTAATTATGACGATGCTATCCCTTCTAGTCGGGGTGTGCGATAGACTTACCTCCACGTGGTGCATCCGGGGCAACGTATACTCATACGGCAAAAAAGTCTATTAACTGGCAGTTGACTTCTCACTTCAAACTGCCATAACCCCACTGGTTGCTATATTCTTCCACTTCCACAGCTATATATCGTTAATTAAAAATAATAAGGGGTGTGCGATAGACTTATCTCCACGTGGTGCATCCGGGGCAACGTATATTCATACGGCAAAAAAGTCTATTAACTGACAGTTGACTTCTGGCCCTAAACTACCACCACCCCACTGTATACCACATTCGACTACTTCCAGTGTGCTCACCTCACCCTTTTTCTACCTTTTTGTCTGTCCATTTTACATCTTTAAAACACTCTTCTGTTCCCCCCCCCCCCCCC
>UZAE01000735.1:0-18939 GCA_900617975.1 Rodentolepis nana | reverse complement strand
TAGCACTCACAGGACTGCTCCCAGATTTTGACCTTTTTGGCAATTTAGACTTTTTGAACGGTTGAAGACCTAGTTTACTTCACTAGTTGGGACGATTATTACTTTGTTCATTTTCGAGAGAAGAACTTGTGTTCGACCCAGTGTTTTAGTTTACGAAAACTGACAATAATTTTTCAACTGTATAAAAATATTGGGTGCTTTCATAGCCAGATTCAAATTTTCGAATGATAAATAGCTTCCATGCTCATAGCACCGAAAATATAAATAAACTTCCTTTGATTTCCAAAGTTCTTATTGAACTTAATCTTGGTTGTTTTACTAACATTGAAAATCAATTTAAATAGGGGGGGGGGGGTATCAATTACACTTTGTCTTCTATTCAAAACGAAGTTGCAACATTAATGGAAGCAAATATTTGTCTTTCCTCTTTATCTAATGCGAAGACCATTTTCATTCAAAGCCGTTTTGAGATTTAGATTTTATAGTTAAAACAGATCTAAGCGTTCATATTCAAATTTAACTAAATTAGTTGGCCTAAAAGGTATGAAACTTACTTGATTTGACAAGTAATCAGAGAGTCGACTTTCCCGTCTGAATCCCCAAGAGTGCTTGTCAAGCGTTATACAGCTTTCCCATTTATGATTGGGAAGTTTGTCCGGATGGTACCTATCTTCACAGTTGTAGAAATCACCATGTTTACAATCAGAATCTGAGCCCCAACGATCGTTTACCACAACTTCATCTTTCACCGGAGAGTCGTTGTACAACCAGGCAAGGAATTCCTTCGACTTCCAATAATCACTTGTTCCTGGTGCTCCATCTGACCATATTATACTTGGATGATATCGAAGCACTAAATCGAAGAGTTCTGGCATCGTTTTTTGAAGGACGAATGTCTAAAGGGCATTTCTTAAATCTCAACCTAATTACCTGTTGTTTATAACCAGTAGCCTTATCGGCAAGGTAGAGGGGATTAAACCACTCAAACATGGAATGATAAACACCGAAACGGAGGGATGTTTTGGATCGAATAGCATCAGCTAAGTCGCCAACAATATCCCTTTTTGGGCCTACATCTTTTGAATTCCAATTCCAGGAGACCGAAGAAGGCCAATTGCAATATCCCTCGTGGTGTTTTGCTGTGAGAACTACGTACTGCGCACCAGAGGCTGCAAAAATTTCTGCCCATTGCTTAGGATTAAAGAATTCGGCACGAAAATTCTGTGCAAAGTCCGGGTACGAGAACCCACTGGGGTAGTAGGTCTGCATGTAAACCCAAACACGTGGTTCTGGGGGTTTTCCTTGCCAATACCACCAGAACCACTCACTGCTGCATTGAATTCATTAGTTTTAGATTCAGAATCACTTACACATAACTGGGAACCGAAAAAACTCCCCAGTGAATGAAAATACCTATTTTTGCCTCATCATACCATGACGGTAAAGGTCGAGTGTCAAGTGACGCCCAATCTGGGGTGTAAGTGACATTTGAAGAAGTTACGGTCCCAAGGAAAATACAGAGTGTTCCAAAAAAAGTAATTCCTGGCACTAGCATACCTACTAGATTGGCGACTGATCTTGGTTAAATGACAAATGCAGTTCCTGAGTTTTGTTTATATGGTAGCACAGTGATTGCAAGAGACCTCCAACAGGTAAACAAGTTATAAGACAAAACTAGACTTATGATAAATTTCGTCAGACAATAGTCGATTGAAGTGACCATTTGTAATAAGGCAATAATTTTAGTTTATCCTATATAGGCTCTGGAAACGAATCTAAAATAATTTAAAGAATCCTTGGGGAACCGCCCACTGTATCCGCCTGCCATGTTGAAGTGAAGTGGAAAGATTCACTGACTAAATTCGAGACTCTCACCAGGGCATTTCTCTGATCATGAGACTTATCATGGACCATCCTATTTATCGAGGTTGGATAAATAGATATATTTAGAATTCTTTATTAAAAAGCACTACAACCAAATTTTGGTGTTCCGGAAATTGTAACACTTCAGTTGTTTGTTATCCGTTTTAAAGATCCTCTAAAATGGAATTCATACAGGACTTCTTTGAAGCAGTGATTACTCGCTAACATGAACCAAATACTTTGTTTATAATTAAAACACTGACAAATTCTTCCCACAGTTCTCAGGTGCATTAATCTCACAATTACCCTCTTTTAAGTTACCTAATAGATTCTTATAAATTTGTTGTGAAGCAAACATTCTCAAAAAATTATCTCCAAATTGACTGGGAGTACTAACATTCGTTACAAATATAAATGAAAAATGAACTCACTGCTGAACAAATACTGTTGGAATACTACTTTAGCATACGTGACTGGAGGCCTTCTTGTTCAATTAACGACCAAAAGTAATTACGTCCAGACAATGGCTAAGGCCAATAAGTGGTCACCATTACAGAGAGCGCATATAAGGAAGACGTTCCACTTCATACACAAAACACACAGCACGCCATATATCTTTTTCCTCTATAGATTTGTGGTAGCTTAGCTAGTCCTAGGAGTCTTTCTATACATTGAAGAATCTTCCACAGATTTCTGAGTATAGTGGGGGTTTATTAATGTTGCAGATATGAAAGTTCGATTGTGACTAAAATTCATTTTCCACACTGATTATTAGAAAATTGCAAACCTACAAACAATATTTAAATATTAACTGATACTGCCTTATTAATAACTTAAAAATTCTATGTTTGGTTATTGCTTGATAGATATGAATCAGACTGATATAAAGTTATATTTCAGTAAAAACTAAATATCGGAGAAAAGGAAAATTTTACAATTGGTTTAAAAGGTATTAATACTTCAAGATTAAACTCGACGATTTTACTAATCTTTCTCGTCCTAACTTTGCAAAATAATTCAAATAAATGTATAAAGTTGGAATGTAAGATTTAATACAACTGTAAACTTGAAATAATATATATACTCATCAACTGGATAAAGGACTGTATGGTATGATGAAATACATATAAATAACAGGTATATTTTTTTTAAAAATTAGCACTAAGGCAAGATTAAAGAGAGGGTATTGAAATGCTTAACAGAGCTGGATAAATTAAGGTTAAATTTAATAAGTAAAATCTGGTAAATATAGAATATATGGTAATTGTTTTAAGATGAAACTGAATTAAAAATTACGTAAAATAATGTTTATCAGGCGCATTTTAATAAGTCACTATGTTATTATAACTAAGAAATCAAGTAAAAATTACAAATTAAATGCATTGCTATTAATAATTATGCTGATGCTTAGAATGATTTCTTTTTAGGAGCGCTCTTTATAACTCCACTACTACCAGATTTTTTATACTGTTCATATCAATGGATGACGGCGGTATGTAGTTATTTTTACAGAAAAACTTTGATATCTATTCACTATCCTTTTTATAATTCCTACAAAATTTAACGTCTTAATTTTATACGGAAAAAATATTTCATTGATATATGTGTACAGCACATTTTGTTATCTGAAAATATCCGTATCATTTCAGACTTTTGTCGCGTTTGCCGGTGTGAAGGTTCACCTTCACAGCCTCTTTTCTATCCTTGCTTATGTACTGGAAGTATCAAATATGTTCATCAAGATTGGTAAGGTCTAGTTTCTTCTAGGATGCCATAGTGTTAACTTTTTAAAGAACTGAACTCATAATTGTTTTTACTTTGATAATAGTTTAGTGCAGTGGTTGCAATATAGCAAGCGTCAGGCCTGTGAGCTCTGCAATCATCGTTTTACCTTCAAACCAGTCTACGCCCCTCATACTCCCCCTGTTGTACCTTTGCGAGTTCTATTCTTTGGCATCCTAACCGCCTTCCGAAATATTGTGGTGCGGTTCTTCCACCTCCTTGCTGTCGCCTTCTCATGGCTCTTTGTGGTTCCTCTCACTGTTTGTCGTATTTACCGGTGTTTCTTCTCAGGAAATGTTGTCGAACTGCTTTCGCTGCCCCTGGATATTTTTACTACTGAACATGTCGTCCAAGACTGTATACAAGTAACTGTTTATTATTTAATGTTTATTCAGATTTGCATACTCCGGTTCATTATACTTATACTTGGTATTGACTATCAGTAAATTTTATTTTCGGAAATGTGTAGTCTTCCTGCTTAAATAGTTCATTTTATAACTAGTTGTGTCATATGATCAAAGAGGAGCGAATTTCCGCCAATGTCACGTTAAAGCCGATAAATTTTTGTGTCTATAAGCGGCGGATTTGCTTTAAAATTAATTCACCTGTTATGCCTGTCTTTACATTTCGTTTGACTCTTAACCGGTAATATTTTAATAAATTGGTCTTTTTGGTTCTTAGGCCGCTGATTACTTGTGTTAAACTGGGCCATTCATTATCAAATTTAAATAAGGGAAATCTATCCGCTAAAATTCGCTATGTGGTTTTATACTCAAGCAAGAGGTTATGGAACCCTTGCCTTTAAAACTGGTAGAGAGAGATTTGTAGAAAATGATTGTTAGATCATGGGATTCAAGTATGCTGCTCCGTGAAATTTTTTGTGGAAAAATATTTATTTTGCTTTTATCGTTTAGCGTGTAGAGTCAAGTGCTGGTCTACTGTTAGTTCCGATATTTATCATTCAGATTCTTTTGCTTACTTTGTTTTGATTAGTCAACAGAATGTCTGTCCTTCCTCTTATCACTTCAACTCCAAACCTTTTTGAAGATAGTTGAATTTACAATCACGAATGCCCCCGTAATACTCTGAGCTAGGTAAGGGATGCCTTTTTCCATTCTGTATTAATTTATTCATTCCCAAAGCAAACAGTAGTTTTGGACTAAACAAATCGTAGTTGTTATATATTATTTTTTGGTTAGTGGGCGGATGAGAGTTCTACAGTTACGGTTAGAATGTATACCTTTCGTGCGTCAGTAAACTGATAGTTAGCTTTAAACATGGTCAACGAATAGGGCTACATATTTGGTGATGGTCGATCAACAACTTACAGGCTTTTATAGAAAAGTTAAGGATGGATGGGGATTACTTCACTATTAGTAAATTCTTGTCTTTATATCCGCTCTCTATCGACTTATTTGTAAAAGTCGCGACCTGAGGAATTTATTGAATTTTTCCAATTCTTCAGGGGTTCATGATCGTCTTAGTGGCTCTCACCGCCCTCTTTGGCTGCGTATGGCTGAGGGAGCAGTTGGTGATTGGTGGTGAACCGGAATGGCTGACGGCTGCTGCCGGCGGTAGTGGCGAAGATTCAGTAGGGGGGGAGGAGGAGGAGGAAGACCAGGAAGAGACAAATCAAGCGAATCAAGTCGTTGCTGTGGCAACCAACGGGCAAGCTTCTGCACCCTCCACGCCTGCAACGCCTTCGAGTTCTAATGGAAGTCCATCTTCCTCTGACTCACTGGGTGAAGAGTCACCCACTCACGCAGGCATGCTCTCTTTATTACTTTATTAATTAATATTTTTATCAAAAACGGGAGTTGGATAGAGTCATATCTAGATTTTTATCTCGAATTTACTAGAGACGAAGTTGTATAAAATTACTATATTTTGTTCCTGAATAGAGAGTTTGAATTGTCTCTTGTAGCACGCTCAGCTTGAGCCAATTATTGTTGTCAAGCCTAGTTTTGTATATTTTACTGGATATACAATTCTTCAAGAACCAATGTTTGGGTTTATTCATATTTAAGTGGTATATTCCAAAGATCAGTTTTAATTTATTAATTGCCAGAGCTAAGGTTCATACTTTTATAAGATGGTGTTATTTCCCTTCTCTTATTTTCAAAGTTGAACATTTGGTTGGCATAAAGTTGGATTTATAACGTTCCAAGCCCATGTGGAAAAAGTTCACAGCACTTAGCTCGGATATAAGGGGAAGGTATCCATTAGCTACTCAGATGAGAAACTTGCATTCTACGGCATCTTATTGGCCAAAATTAGTCAACATAATTGGTAGTTCACCGCCTTGAAAGTGCACCGATGAACATTGACTTCGTCGTCTCTGACTTGGTATATATACAGTTTCACCCCCACGACAATGACCATTTTGAATAGTCATTCCATATTCCCTTGGACCTAGAAAACAGCATATTATATTGGCTTATATTATCTATTGCCCATTATTAGGCACACATTTATTTAATCTGCTTCAAGTCACTTTTGTACATTTGAATATGCCATGATATCTTACTTATCGGTCATCGGCAATAGCCTAACCTAAGGCTACCTTTGCTCTGTTTTTTGCAAGTCCTAAATCCCCAAAGGGTCTTTATTTGCATAACTTATGTTTCCTACATCTCCACATTAATAATCGGACGGCTTTTTTAACTACTTGAATTATCATCAATTCTTTCTAAATCTGACTTTACAGTACCAGGAGTTGCCTTTGGTGTGCTAGTTGCGTGCACTTTTGTAGCTATTGCTACAAATATCCACAACTCCTTTTTTGTTATTTTATTGTGTTTTTTGTGAATACGAATTCTTGTTTAATTAACATCAAATTACCTTTTGTATTTTTTTTGCCAAATTGTAAATTCTGACTTTATTACTTGGATGGTGGCTGCTGAAAGACGATGTGTTTCTTCATGGGGTCATAAGGTCATCTTTACTCTGTTATTTTTACATGGGATTCCTTAAGTACTTCTAAGGGTATTAAGTTAACTTTCGTTGATTTAATTTAGTTTAAAAAAATATTTAAACTCTCAGTGGTCCACTCTTACTTGTGGAATGCTGTGTTTGAATGAATACCTGATTATAGAAGGTTCCTGCAAAACGTGTTGTCTATGGGTATTTTCAGCCACCAACAGCATTGAATAGTAAATTTTTAAAAATTTCTACTGCACACAAATAGGTATTTTTCTCGTGGCTCATGTTACCAATGCGTCACCTGCACGATATGTGCAATTACGAAAACACTCCCTATCGTATGATGAGTCCACACTAATTCATGGTAATTAATGTTTACTCAATGTTAGATACTTCTAAAACTCATTTAGGAAGGAGTTGAGAGAGAGGGGGGGGGGGACTATCATGAAAATTCTGTGGTGATTAGCCTGATTTCTGTCGCCGCTTATTTTAATAAGACCTATGAAGCGTGCGTTGAGCATATGAGAACCAATGTTCCATTGACACGCAAAGCGCAATATTACTATAAATCTAATAATACTATAAATCGGTCAATAACCGATTTAGTACATGCCTTATCGACTAACCTCTCCATTCTTTTCAATTTCGTTTACCTTCACTTCCGTTCAAGCAGGATTATTTAAGCATATCTAAGTGCTATCGATCTTCGTGCATTCTTTTTAAACACCATATTGTCCATCGCGTAGGACGCATTTTAATGCTACAAAGATGGAGAATGGAACTATCAAGGCTCTTTTTGTTCTCAATTTTTTGGCTTTTACTAATGGTGCTTCTCATTCACCCAATGTAATGCATTAATGTGCACCGATGGTATAGCGGTCAATGTGCATGTGTCACATTTTTTTGTGCTCATGACTGCGCTTCAACTGAATTGCAAGATCATCTCTATGGACTAACTTCTCATCGAAGTAGGTATGCTATAGTGCGAATTCTCATCATAAAAGCTCTAGTAAAGTTTGCCCTGCCAATGCTGCGTGCTAGAAAACGCTTCTCTTAACTAGGTTTATACCTTATGCCATGATGCTGCTGTTATTCTTTGCTAGGTCTGGCAAGAACATGACCTAGTTTTGAATATGTAGTGTAATAATAGAGGGTGAAAGGTGTGTAAAGATAGGAAAATCCGATAATAGAGTTTGCAATGAGTGTCAAACTGGGAAGAGCCGTATAAGGTGAGTTGTTATGCGCTGAGTGAATAGCTTTGTGCCCATTATTTTGATAAGCAACCGATTTTAAGTCGTATTATGTCATTTAGGATGACTAAAGCATACAATGAAACTAGCGCTTTTCCCATTTGTAAGATCTAACGTCATTGCGACAAAGTAGTTCCTTTAGGGTCTCGGCAAAATTGGGCTAAGAGATTCACTTATAAAACGAATGTGATACTACACTCTTTCCTTAATGAAAACGAGCTAAATAAGCCAACGTATATTGAACAGCTGAAAATGAACGAGGGTGGATCTTTGCTTATTTATGAGCAACTAATAAAAACTCGATTCTATAACTTGGCCCTCGAAGCTGTGAGCTAGTGTATGGTTAATGCAGGTCCCAATTTATTTTCATTCACAATTTAGGTGCAACACAAGAATTGGATCAACGGAGAGGTAGGTCAGAGAATCCGAACGAAGGTCAAGCAGAAGATCATGCTAATAATGCTGAAATTCCCCAAGCACAGCCTCAACAAGGTGCTGAGGGGGAAGCTGTTGGCGCTGCCAATAACAATAACAACAACAACGAAGCTGACTTTGATGCTGCAGCGGCTGTGCCCCCTCTCACACTGGAGCGCATTTTCGGTTTGGATGGAACTATGACTTTCCTTGAACACGTTCTCTGGATCATTGTTCTAAATGTCCTCTTCATTCTCATTTTTGGTGAGTTTCCTGAGCCGGTGTGGTGATTTAAAAGTCTGATGTGCCTGCTGATAATCTATGTGTCTTTTTTGTTTTCTTACTTCAGCATCCCTTCCTTTCTTTGCTGGACGTGCAGTTTTTTCTCTACTGGGTATTAAAACTGCGGTATGTTGACCATTACATTAATTACTACCAAGATTGGAATCATGTTGCTGATGAAGTATGCCCAATGATAGTATGTTTTGAGGTTTAATATCGTACTTTAAACAACTGTTTATTAGCCTTTTACTAACTATTGCATTAGTATGTATCTAAGGAAGTAACTACTCTGATACGAGTCAATGTTCCCCCTTTCGAATTTTTCTCACTTTGATGTTTCTCCCTCTGTGTAACCCGAAGTCAGCTGAATGGCTATTGTAACTATTCAAAACGCCTGCCATTTGAAATAATAAAAATTACTTAATCATTTTTCATTGTTGAAGGCTCTCTATAGAACCCTTTAATTCAACTTCTTCTTCCTTACGATAGATTTACCTTGGTTTAAGTTATAACCCTGTTGCTATTTAATCACGTATTTAGGATTATGCACACACACACACAGTGTCTGTGCCGCTGACTATTTCTTGAGTTAAACATTCGACACCTTTCTCTTTATTTGTTTGCACACTGTTTATCATAATTTTCGAGGTCTTTTTCTAAGCGGCGTTTGCAAGTATCCTTATGCGTCTCCAATAAATTTATATTGGAGTCTTTTGGAAGGGGGAATTATTTTACTCCGATCCACTTTCTAACCCTCCCCCCCCCCCAGTGTCCTCCAAATAATTTTGAATATTAATAACAACTGCGGAATGTAGCTTCTTAAATATGCTTGAAGTTGTAATTATTTCAATTAATTTGTTTGGTAGTTATTGTACTAATATTTGCGTATGATCCCTAATAGCCTATGACGTTTGTTAGTGGATTTGATAATTCTTATATGATAGTTATGAAGTTATTTTCGTAAGTAATGAATCAAATCAGAGCCGAAATGTATCCAATTAGAACTTATATTCATCAACGTGGAATTTGCCGCGTGTTACAATAGTCCTGTTACATGTGGAATAATTTTTTCCTATTTCCTTGTCTCTTCTTTTGCATATTTCCTTTCTAGTTTATTTTAGAGTAAGCATCCCCTCCCCCTTCCTGCCTTCATTTATACTTCGGTTTGCTTTTAGTTATAGACTTACATTTTACAGTGATTTGAATATTTGAAACAATTATATATATATATATATATATATATATATATATATATATATATATACAGATTTGGGATGCGAGATGGGATTACTTTTAATCATTGTTTAGTGTGTACAATTGTTACTGACGCTATGCACGCTGGCCAGGCGCTGTGAACTGTAAACAACCGAATGATTATGCTGCATAATCACTTCTCTCTACTCCCAACTGGAAATTTATTTCAAGTTGCCTAAAGTTTTTTTTTTCTTTGTAGATTCTCACTTCACAAATTGAACTGATTTTATTCTCCTTCATTGGATACGTAATGATGGCTAGTTTTCTCATGTTCCTCTTCTACTTATTCAAGGCCCTTAAATTACCCAGGTATGCACCCCACTTTGCCGTACGATTCCCCAATATTTAAATTGAAGCGATTTTAATAAGTAGCATATGATATTTTAGATCTGCGTCCTATTACATGGGCTTGTGCTACATCTACATCAAAGTCCCCATCATAGCCTTTGTTGAATTGGGCATCTTCACCGCATTCTGCGGCTTATGGATTGATGCCTGTTCTCTGGTTAGCTAACTATTTGTAATTACTGTTTTAAGTGACGTGGGCACCCTATAGTTGACTTGTTCCCATTCCTTAGGGTATGTTTAATGCATCAGTAGCTCAACGTCTCAGAGCTTTCAACTATGCCCCACTGATATTCAGTTTCGTCCACTGGACCATGGGCCTGATGTACCTCTTCTATGTATCCTCTCTCTTCATCATTATTCGGGAAGTGGTTCGACCGGGTGTTCTTTGGTTCCTTCCTGACTTCACGGATCCTGATTATAGACCTGTTCAAGAGGTAAGAATTTTATGCTGAACGAGGTTTTGAAAGTTTTTTTTTCACGAAAAACTATGTAGTTTATGTATTTCTTTTAGACGATTACGCTGCCCGTGACAACGTACATCCAGCGTCTTGTTGTGAACCTTGTAAGAGATTTCTGAAATAATTTTCTCTCTAATAATTTTTATAATGCGATTTTCTACATTTATTGTAGTCCTTGACGGGAATAATTGTGATATTGACTATCTGGATTCCAACCATGATAACAATCAAAGTGCTGCCCGGATTCTTACCATTCCAGATGAGCCTTGCCTAGTAATTTCAATTTTTCAATCTTGTATTCTGAACTCTGAGACTATCTTCTGCACATGCACATATTGCATATATATTAGGACATGAAGTGTCCTAGAACGACAGATATTTAAATTTCTAATTGCTCTTTACAAGTTTAAACTCCTTATTTCTATATTACGAAAGCACATTTGATTATTAATTAGTGTTTTGTTGCTTGCAATTCTTATTTTTTCGACCCTTCAGGGGGTTCACTGAATACGTTTGGTAAAGTTTTCAATCTTTTGACTGCCTCTAGGTGTTTTTTTGCATAAGAGTGTTCTTTAATTAATCAAAGCGGTTAATTTTTCATATAAATACACAAATTGGTGTAGATAGGGTATTACACTAGCCTTCTCTATTTGAATGTTAGTACCGATAAAGAAAGTGTCTCTTGTTCAGAAACCACTTAAGCATACGATTTTTCTCTAGTTGACATCAATAAACGTTTTGGACACTTAGTTTTTCCGAATATTGATCGTAGTTTCCCATTACAATGTCAATTAGACTTCAATTCGTATCATGTTGCTTACATTTTTTCTACATTTCTCAGTGACAGTCCAGTGGACTACTCAGTGGAAATAATAATCCTTCAAATTGTGATGCCCTTCCTCCTGGACAGTCAAGTCAAGATGTTCATCACGGCTCTGCTTCGAAAGTGGTGTATTGCTTCGGCATGGTTGTTGGGTATTCGCAGCTATCTCCTCGGGGATGTTAGCTTCAAACCTGGTGTAAGTTGTCGTATTGCTTATTTTCGCTATTTTTAATTGCATTACTGTTGGATCTCTAATATGTTTTGTCAAACGTATTACTAAGATAGCCATTGGGGTAGACAATTATTATGCATAGTACCTTGGTAAAGCAGAGAGGATGGATTTGGCTGAAGTAGTTTTGGACCTTTTGCCTTACATATTACCTATCTCGTTTGAGCATATGTATTGCGTCGTTTTCGTTAATTTGTTTAACTTATCGGCCTGGTTACTTTAAACGTGAATATGTTTACTTTCGTCTTATAGGGACCAACTTTGTCGCCTATAATAGCCCAGTCGTCATCCTGGTCACTAGCGACCCCTCCAGGGGTTTTCGAAAAAAGTCACTATCGGTCAACTAATTTTTTGAAATGACTTGGGACACGGATCTGGTCAACTCCCTTTTTTAGTTGTTTTATTTATGGTCAGTGAATTATGAAATGCAAAAATGTTTAACCCCAAAGCAGCAGGCATTCAACAGGCCGGACATTGCACGTTGTTTTCCCTTCATTAGAGGTTGAACGCGCCTGCAAGAACACTTCAGCCAATACTGAAATGTTTGTAGTCATGTCCTTACAGGCCATAGATATCAATTATGACTTAAAGCCGACCATACTAATTGCAATGATGTACCAGAATCAGAATTGACCACATGGGGGTTTGTAAACATTTATGTCAAACCAGGTCGTGTCGCTGAATTTTTCTGAGGGGGGGGGGGGTTGAAGAAAGGGTGGATTAATATTATATTTCTATTTAAAAGTTGCCCTAATGGAAAATTACGTGACCTCACACAGGCGCTTTGACAGATTCTCGCTTTGAAATTTAACTCCTATAACCATACTCTTTGTTGGCAAAAATGAACCTCTATTGACTTATCTCTTCATTTTATGATAAAAATTTAGGAAATAAGTATATTTGGAACTATTCAATGCTGCTATAAACAAATTGGTATTTTGCGAAGTAAAAAACTTTCAACGTCATTCCTGGCACTATTTGACCTTGAAAGTCGCAATAAATTGCCTAAAATGAATCCGTACCAAATTTTCAAGCTACGTTGCGCTCTTCCCCCAATGTTGGTTAAAACTGTTACTTTTCCTTTATATATCCCGTTTCAATTTTGGTACTATGGATATTGTAGTAAAGTCGCTCTAAGCCGTTTTTTCGGTTATTTTCTTATTTCCTCGAGTTCCTTATTTTTGGTCGTACATCAAGATTGAATATTATCTTTTGTTTTTCTTCATTGACGGCCTGCAGGTATCCTCATCACAATTCTTTTGCTTTTAGGATGAAGTTATGATGGCTGACGGGCCTAGGATTCAAACAGCTGATCCAAACACCAGTACTTCGGAAGGCAATTCAAGCAATGACAGTGGAACCTGGAATGCAGGCGATGACAACAATGCTGAACAAGATAGCACTTTTACCCCGAGTTACGTTCCCTACGCTCGACCTCGTTTCTTCGCTCTCCGTCTGGTTGGTCTTCTGGCTGTTCTAGTGGCCTCACTAGTTCTCATCTCCCTCTCTATTCTTGTGGTTCCAGTTGCTCTTGGTCGATTAGTTCTGGGTCACATGGGGCTAATTCAGTCACCTCACCACGACGCCTTAACTCTCTTGGTTGGAGTTTGTGCTCTTATGGGCTGGGCGAAGACTGTTCTCTGGTTACCCATGGCTCTACAATCTCTTCGTAATCTCTGGTTCTTATGTGTGGAGAAGATAGCTTATTTCACCACATGGGAAGGCTGGCACTGGCTTTCTGAATGGATATTGGGTGTTGGGGAGTGGCTTCGTGGAAATTCCTTTACTCCACGTTGGACACGTAGGGAGGCCCTTGCTATGATGCTTCCTCCGCTTTCGAATTCTGACAACTCAGAGGCTCTGGCTCAACAACGCAGAAGAATACTGAAAGAAGTTTTGGTCACCTTGTCTGTGCCTCTGCGCATTATGGTTCTCATTGGTGTTCTTATTATTCTGCTGCCTGCTGCGCTTGGCCTCCTTGTCAACTTAGTTGTATTTATCCCCATTTGGATTGCACCAGAGAAGACACTGGCTATTGGAATCTCTGAGGTTCGTTAAGTTCATCGCCATCTATTTGTTTATGTACTAGTCGCTTGTTTGGCTATTAAGTTTTGGGCTAATGTGAGTTCCTCTTGCTGCTAATCGGGATGTCTACAATATCGGACTACTAAATGGACCTAAAATGTTGGAATGGAGTTAAAGTGTCTTTTCTTTGGTAATCCAAATAAAGAGTTATGCTGTACACAGCTTCAGTAGGTATTTCAATAGTTAAGGTTGGACAGTTTTTGTTCTTCGTAAAAGTTAGAATATAAAATGTTATTGCTTTGAACATCTTAAGTGTAAAGGATGAAATGCCAAACTATTCTTTCTCGAATCCTTCTGATACGCTGTTTTGTATTTTAAAGCACTTAATTCCACCCTCTCGTGTTGTCTCGTATCTAGTAACACCAAAGGAATTTAAGTGTTTTCGAAATATGTGTGGGGTTCAAAAGTTCTTTAGGGTTGAAGCCTGACCCCAAAATTTTCAAAATGAAACTGCCAAATACCCTCTCTAAGAGAGCAGTTAGGTTTCACTGTTTTATATCTTCTTGAGCCAGGTGTTAATTTATATACCTATCACTGTTATTTGAAGATCCTAATAGAGGTTTAGCATGTAACACAAGGCTTACTACCTTAAATGTCAGTGCAAAGTGAAGACGTCTGTACGAGTTCAGCTTCTCCAAGACGGGTACGAACTACGGACTGTGATCGAATATTTTATTATGAAACACAATAGGGGGAAGAAGTAAAACTATAATCATTAACTTCAAAAAGAAGTGATTAAGTGGAAGGGTGGGCCCAATAAGCGGATGATATTTAGTGTATGAAAGCGATAAATTTTATTAACGGTCAAGGAATGAGTCATGGTCATAACGGCCTGAATATCATAGTGAACAGGGTCAAAATGGTAGCTTAATCTTTATGGGTCTCTTCACAGTGTTTCTTATTTCCTAAACCTTATTGATGCCTAAATTTTTGTTTCCCTTCTACTAACAGAGTTGGATATTCGGTGTCATGCACCTAAAAGTGTGGATGCTAATTTTGCTGGTTGGACCTCGCTGGCATATGCGCGACAGACTGGAGGATATCCACAACGAGATTCAACATCACTGGCCCATGGTGAATGTCCTTCGAGTGTTAAAGCTATCGCTTCCCCTATTTGCAGGTCTTGGATTGTCTTTAACTTTCCCCTATCTTCTGGCTTACTATGTTGGACCTCTTCTAAGTAAGTTATCTATCTATATATGTATATATAGTTTTAGTGAGCTTATTGGCGTTATTGTCTTAATAATGTTCTTGAAGCACTCAAGAAATGTCGAGCAACAAGTGCTTTAGACCCTCTCCGGTTTCATACTTTGTGGCCCCGTTTATTGTTCTCCCTATTTTTATAACCTTTCAAGAACGACAATACCAATTCTTGAAATAAGCGCATTTTGTGTAGGCAGGGTCCGATAAATCTAGTAATTTATTTCATTAAGTAAAATATTGAATGGTGGGGTTGAGGGGTGGGGGGGGGGATGGTGGAATGTGAACTTGTACTTTGAATTGACCCATATTCAAAATATCTTTGCTTCTCTTTTTCCAGATGTTCGGTCAGAGATTGCATTCCGTTACGTCTATCCTCTGATCTTTGGTATAGTTCTTCTCGGTGCCTTTGTCTACTGGCAAATATGTCAGTGCATCAAACTCTACGAGCAGATCAAAGATGCCGAGTAAGTATTCCTCTTCTCTTTTGATATTTTGCTTAAAATAAAAATTTTGCTATATGCCTCTGTTTTACTTTCTGCTAGATACCTCATCGGTCGCAGATTGGTTAATTATGGGGACTCAGACAATGGTTCCTCAAGTAGTAATGGGTCAAGCTGCTCTGAGATGGGAACTCAAACCGATTTCGGAGGGGTTGAAAATAGGTCGATGTTACCAGCAATCGCAACATGATAACCTCCTCTCCGTACTTTATGACCGATTTACACCAATAAATATTTGTCTTCACTTTTCATTCGTCCTGCTTTTTTCTATCTTGATCCCCTCTCTTATTATATTCAGCCACATCCCTCTTTACTTCCCACGTTCTTACCATTGTCTTAACTCTTTTGGTTATCTGTCTTCGCAGATTGTCACTCGTGCAGAACAGATTGATTTAAAGCAACACCCACCGTGTAAATATGGCCTTTCCGTGTGTTTAAAGGCCCCTTAACATTAACTTGGCAATGATTTTGTTGCTGTGCTTGGCTTGCTTTATATTATTATCTGAGAAGCTGTGTAAAGCCTGATATATGCCATTATACTTTATGAAGCATTGTTTCTGTGTGTATGAATGTTTTTTTCTAGGGGAAAAAAGGTAGTGTAGAAGCTGCTATTATGATGCTACTTCTTAAACGAAATGCGTGTTCCCCTTCACGCTGACATTCTAGATTTGCCTTTTTCGATAATTTAAATGTGAGGCAATAAGATGGGTTTAATAATAATAACCAAAAACAATAAATGTGCTCTCTCCTGTTCTGTGTAAATTCTAGTAAATCTTGATTTTGTCGCTATGTTCTAACTCCCATTAGATACATCTAGATTCCAGTTGAATCAGATCCGAAGGGATTGGGTAAGGGTTGCGGTTATTCTAAGGCGCTTTATTATCTCAACTCTACCTATTTATTTATGGGAGTAATTTGTTCAACTACCTTGGAACATTGGTGATCCGAAAGTCGTTGGTGTGGTAAAAATTGTGGCCTCCAATAATTGTCGGGCAGCCTTCAACGATGTGCGTCCATACATTAATTAGAGTTGGGACAAACTGATGAAACTAAGTTTCCCTGTGGGCTCCTTACCAGGTACTATTCCATTTTTTAGACTATTAAGAAAAAATGGATGCGTATATGTAGATGAGTATTCTCAATTTTGAAGCTAATAAGGAGGAAAAATGGATTTGGCTATTCTGGTCAATTGATATTTTCTTAAGCACAAACAATTGAAAAGCTTGCGAATTTTCTCCCCTGTTATCCATTGCATTGAATTACTGTCATAACCTTCGTTCTATTTACTTATTATTGCAATAGTAAAAGAAATAAATTATGGACATTGACTACGTGAGTGAACACTTGACAATTCTGTCTCTTCTGGGTTAAAATATGAGTTGCAGTATGTCTTAAGGAATAAGTTGCAGTCTCGAATACTGCGAACAGTAAGTTGAGTCAACAATATCTACTCTTGGAGTGCGAAAACGCACTGAATAAAGACTGAACTAAGTTTGCAAGCAAATGCTGCAATTCGGTCGAGGGGTCTTGAAATTTGGATTCAGAAATGTAAACTGCCCCGTAAACAAATGTGGGGCCAATGGACTTCTAGAGGGTGAAATGGAGTAGGGTTCTGGTACCTTGACTTTATGCTCTACATCTTACGGATCCCCATATCCTCCTCATTCGTTGAAGTTTCCGTTTCTCACAATCAGATATTCCTTGTTGTTAAAAATTTCAAATTTCCTTTACAGTGGGGACAATGGTGATATGAAGAGTAATTAAAATAACTTTACTAATGATCAATTAGATCAGAATATTGGGGACACAAATCATTCATTCTAATTAACCTACCAAATATCTTATCAAATAAGGTCAAATGCCCCAATTGAAGGCATGCACTTAGTTTACATACTGTTGCATATTGGCGTTTTTGATGGCAATTGTCCTTAAAATAGAAGGGATAAATTCTTTGATGCTGTTAATTGGTGGCCGATATAATTATAGCATCGAAGAAGATAGATTGAGGATAATCCATGTGAGTGCTTATCATACTCGAATTCAAAGCCCATTTTAATAAAGTTCGAATATGAGGTTACACTTACTCATCTGACCTCATACTCACATAAATGTAAACTTTGTGCATTACATTAAATAAACAATAAATCGGTCAATTTTGTGAATCTTTAGAAGTCTTTTAAGTAGGGACCATACTCGGTGCGCACCGACGGGTATTCTGCGGATGCTCAACTTTGCTTGTAAAGTTAATCACGAAATAATAGTAATAATAATAATAATAATAATCAATCTAGCAACTCAGTGGCTAAATCTACCACCCGTCTCTACCACTCAATAAATTCTGGATGACATTAGTGAAATAGCTGGGGTGTTAGTATATTCAAGCTGAAAATGAATAAGAGTTCAGTTGGCATGTTCAAGCTGAAAATGCCAAATTAAACCAATCAAAATGTTCTCATGCATGACAGGGAGAGATGCATTTCTCCTAATCCCATTGAATAGTAATGACTGGGGATTATAAACCGAAATGTCAGAAGAACTTCGATTTTGTTGAAATAAACTATAGTGTGCTGCCCAAAATCTACGCAAGGTTTTTAAGAAACTCTTCGAAATTCTATTATGTGTAACTAAAACGATAGTCAGAATTAAACTGTATGAAATAATATTTTTTAACTTAGATAGGAATGATTGGATTTCGAGTAAATCCACCATCCCCCCCCCCTCCCCTACCTCCTCAAATTGAAAGCAATACAAAGTATATTAAAATCCCAATTCATTTATTTATCTCAAAAGTCTACGAAAAAATCTACTAAATTTAAAAACGTCGAAGTCACGACGGTGATACACGATTTAATTTTGGTCGTCAATTGGAGGCTCCACTTTCGACTTCTTGAGATTAACGAAGAGTCTCTTGTTGACAATTGGAAAGCCATTCATACACTTAATGGCTAATTGTGCGCTGGAAGAATTATCGAATGCCACGAATCCTAAAAGCAATGACGATGTGTCAGTAGACAATGAGGCAAACGTTGAGGTAAGAAAGAGGAAGACATAGAAGCGTTTAACTTACCAAAACCCATACTTTCTCCAATTTTATGATGTCTAAATACTTTAGTGCTTACTATTGTTCCGAATGGCCGAAACAGTGCTTCAAGGCCAATTTCATCCAATGTGGCTGGAAGATGGAATATGAAGAGATTGGAATCCTCTTGAACTGCGCTCGGATTATATGAAAAGGACGGATTTAGTGGGTATTGATTTGTAGGTGGCTGAGACATATTTTCAAAAGACATCCAAGGGCTATTCTGACCGTACGTATAACACCGCTGAGGTTGAGACAGTGGTGAATACATGTTTGGTGACTGAGAAAGGGGACCTACGGGTTGTGTATGCGGGCAAGGTAACTGAACCAGATTACCCCAGTTATTGAATACAATAGGTTGTGTTGGTGGAGATAATGTGGGTGAAGGCGGCGCAGGGTGGAAGGGTGACACCAGTTGGACTCCGATAGGTTGATGCATATTTGCTT
>UZAE01000734.1:0-18942 GCA_900617975.1 Rodentolepis nana | reverse complement strand
AACGTAGAAAAGCACATTGCTAAAATAGCAGAACGAGTCTCCAATAGATTGAATGTACTGAAGCGTCTTGCTGGGAGAGTATGGGGCTGTGCACGCTCAACTCTCAACACCACTTACATGGTGTTTATTCAGCCAATAGTGTTGTAATGCTGTGAGCCACTCATTACAGCCACAAAGGTGACTCTCAAATCTCTCGAAAGGCACACTTCTAATCATTACGACCAATTACTGGAGGGATAAAATCAACACCTATTGATGAAATGGTCCTAGTTACAGGAAGCGACACAATATGTTCCTTTATCAAAGAAAAGGCCGTAATCCTGTATGAGAAGCTACTGCGCATTCCCATGGATACGTTCTTCAGCACCAATGAGAATAGACCAAGACATCTGAAAACGCAATCTGGTTTAATACAGAAAGCCATAGAACTGAAGAAAGAATTACAAATCGATGACAAACCAAAAGGCCTCTCTCCCCATGAACCCATTAGCAGTCACTGATGTAGTGTGTTGCACCCAACCGCTTGACTTCTTCACTCAAATAATATCTTGATTTGTGAGTCTGTAGTTATGAGTATGTAAAGTCAGAGAAAAGCTTGAATTTTTTAATTGTTATTTCTGTCTTTTATTACTCAAGATCAGTTCATTTTATGTGAAATTCTGTCCAAAATGCCATCCCTTCCATAAAACATGATCATCTATAATGGTCATTTTCATATTAACTCCAAATAGCAGCTAATTGTGTGTATAAAAATTTGTTTATTCAAAAGTTTTTAAATTGCTCAAGTTTGTGTTAGACGTTTAATTTATGATTTATTGTGATGGGAAAAAACTACATATTAAACTTCAATCAAATTCGGTTATTTACAAATCAAAGACGAAAAGTTAAATTTGTACAAAATATTGCATTTAAGGATCAGAAAAGAGACACTGTGTCAGGCATATTAAATTATATCATTCTCCTAAAAATATATTTGGTATCCATGGTCAGTGCTCTTGGCTTAATCAAAAGCAGAAACGTTTATCTGGCTCGAGAATGCAATTATTGCCATTCATAGTCGGCAAATGTAGTTCGTAACGATAATAAACGTGTCATAATTTACTGCTTTAATCAAGACTATTAATTTGTTCCCATAAATGCTAAACACATTAAAATGTGAAAAAAGGTATAAAAGCCCTTTCGTAAATAGAAGTATAACAAGTCGAATCAAGATAAAATGAGGAAATGGACCACACGGCACGATTTGTGCTTGCTAGAGTGAATGCCATGAAAATAAAATGTTGGTTCCTAACATGCCAGCAATATGCTAATTTGTTTTTGCAAACAGGGTGAATTGAAGATGGTCTTCTATAATCCGCAGGAGATTTTCATAAATAATGCCATGGTCTCACCTAGATTGGGAGTCTATATTGAAGTATTTTAGCAAGCGTCAGGAAATTTAATCGTCAAATGTAATTTCAAGTTGAACTTGATTAAATTTAAATCGTGACTAAATTTAGTTTTTATGCGTAATTCATAATGCAACAAAATTAAGAATATTGAAAAATGTTTTGATATGTGAATCTCAGAACTTTTATCTAATGAATTTTAATCGCGATGAATGCTGTTTATTAAATTTGCCAATAACTTCATTTATTCACAAAATTTGACATATCTGATATAACTTTTTACTTCATAACAGGCTTATACATCGATTTGGCAGCAAAATATGACAAAGAGGAATGACTCAAATGACGGATTGGGGACGAAATCGGAATCCTCTTCCTCGAATTCAAAGACATCCGATAATTCATTGAATGAATTCGTTTCAAAATTTTTACCAGGCAAACCATATTTATTAATCTCTTTTCCAAATACAAAATCAATTTTCATTTCTTATACACAATTATAGATTACTGCGATATGTACCACTCGGATTTAGAAGACGGGCACCACCAAATGAAAGAGATATTCGGTAGTGCATTTTCGTGTTTGTTCTATTAAATTCCCTCTTTAATTATGTGTTTACAATAAAGCATTTTCAATGGCATATTCTCTAAAATAAATTATGATCACTATGTAGATGATATAGATCAAGAATTAGGAAGTAACCTTTCGACTTTGCCTGCGCTGCCACAACAGAACTCCGTGAAACCAAATGTCAACACCTCTAACATCCCTCGCAATAATGTACAAGTTTTACCTCAAAATGTGAGCTCAAATTTAACTAATCCTAGGTATGTCACTTTTTTGAAAATATGAAAATATTAAATCCGCTAAATTGGGGTTAAGTTTAAAAAGAATGGGAATAATGCGGCTTTCGCTTATCTGCTGCGTAAGTTTGGCAGGCATTTGCATTCATGAGATGATAGCATGTTTATTTGCAATAAGCTAAATTCCGATATTTACATTAATTCACTGATTTAAATTATTTTGCCCCATGCGATTTTCCCACCATTAAATAGAGATCGCGGTGTTGTCTCTAACTGGTGACCTCAGTCACTCACTCACCGTCAAATCGACGCTTCTCTCTTGACAGACTCTCCAGTCGATTATTTTTATTGCCCCAGCTGCAATTTTAGATCCGTAAACAGAAATGAGATTGGAATCCACTTGCAAGCAGTTCATGAAAAGAATATGAATTTGACAACTTTATTAGGTACGCTAGTTTGCAAACCTTTCGTTTTCATTACTTGATTCAATGAAATTTTGTTGAAACCTTATTTATCAGATCCATTTCTTAAGCCCATAGTTTAAATTATTTCCTTATCTAATTTTGGAAAACATTTATTTTAGAAATGTAATTGCAAGTCTGAACATTTCAAGGACATTTCAAGAATGGTTAATTTGTTGGCTTGGCATAGGTTAACACATATATTTAGCTATTGAAACTCGATATTAAACGACAGTTAGAAAGGATTTGCCAATTATTTATGCAAAGTAGCTTGACGAGAATTCAAATAGAAGTGCTTTGGGTTGCAAAGGGTCATATTCTTGATTTGGTTGTTTTACTTTGTTTCGTATATAATTGTTCTTAAATGTTTTCAATAAAACGCCTCCATATGCATGGTTTTTTGATGAGTTTGCTGAGCCATATCTCGATCAATATTCAAATTATATTTATCAACTTACATCATAACCTGGTTATTACCTCATTGGCGTACGTGTATCTTGGATAAAGTTGTTCCGCTTCAAAAGTTACTAAGCTTTTAAAAGGGGAATTTGTTAACCTGAAAACTATCTGATACAAATATGATTTCCCTATGATTTAATATTCATTCTTACATATATTGCTGTAAGTAAAACAACTACCAACTATAGATGGGACGTTAAAAGAGTCTGTTATACACAAATTCTTCTTATTTTAGTTCCCTTGAACAAGTACAATTCTATTGTGAACAATAACCGTCCAACTAAACATGGTGTTCTGGATGAAGTTGGTGAGAGCATCGCTAAAATGAGTAAGGAAACCACAAGTAAAGAAAAACGCTTCCCTTGTGATGCATGCAAAAAAACCTTTAAATATAAATTTCATTTGGACGCTCACAAACTCAGACATAGTGGCAAAAAAACATTCGAATGTGAATCTTGTGGAAATCAATTTTTTACAAAATCTGAACTGAATTCTCACAAACTGGTCCACAGTGATGAAAGACCGTACAAATGCAGAAAATGTGGGCAATCATTTAAACATCAATCAAATTTAACTAAGCATATGCTTTACCATTGTAAATGAAGGCCCTACAAATGTGAAGAATGCTTAAAAGCTTACAAACACAAACATGATTGGACTCTTTACATGCGTTCCATACGGTAAAAAACATACACGTGTGGTGAAAGTAATAAAGTATTTTTACTTAAACCAACTTTGATTGAAAACGACCTTGTGCATGCAGGTAAAAGACCATGCAGAGGCAACTTATGCGAAATGGGTTTTTACAGCATGCTCCCTTGAGGGTCCTAATTCGTTGCCATAAACGAGATGAATCATTCAAATGAGATATATGTGGAATGCGCTTTTCAAATATGCTCGATTAAGTTTTCCACGAAAAGACGCACAATAGTGAAAATCATTAGAGTTTTGATGTGTATGAACCGAGATGCATCGCGAAGGTTTAGTATCTTTGTATTCTTTAAATGGCCTGCCAGATTATCCATATTTTGCGTTAAAGAATTTTCCAGTTTGTAATTAACATATATGGATACTTATCTGGGTTAACTAATTTGAATACTTGATTACGAACAATTCCCAATGAAAACGAATTTAAGTCCATATAATACTCTTTGTTGGGGTGTGTGATAGACTTACCTCCACGTGGTGCACCCTGGGGAACGTATCAATAGACTTACCTCCACGTGGTGCACCCTGGGGAACGTATATTGATATGGCAAAAAAGTCTAAGTAGTGGCAGTTGACTTCTGACTTCAAACTACCTTCACCCCACTGTATGTCATATTCGAATATTATACAGTACTCACCTCACCTTTTTTTCTACCTTTGTATTTGACTCTTACATATTTAAAACACTCTTCTCTTCCCTACCTCCCCCCCTCTCGACTTTTTCAATTTGAGGTTCCATCCTCTCTGTGAATTCTGAAGTCAACTGACGGGCTAATGATAACCACCAAGACGCCTGCCATTTGATATAAATAAATAAATACTATTTGTTCGCTATTGGAAATATTGTCAAGAGCAATATCAAAATATTCTCAAATACTATTGTAAAGTTGATATGTAGAGCATAAACGAGAAATCGTTACTGAAATGCTTGAAATACGGTTCATCAATCAATTGCAGGCTCAACGTGGAACTTTGGTCCACTTTAAATTTGCCATATTTCATTTTTGACCTAATTACTTAATTTACTTAAAATTCATACTCCTAATATCTATATATCACATACATCGGTCGGTAAAAAAGATCTTTTTTAACAAATTGTAGGAATTTGAATTGATTGAGAGGGGTAATACATGAACAATACAAATTTTGCTGCATTCTCACGTAAAAATAATGCGTTTTACAATAGTTTCAGCTTTCATTATTATATTAGTTTGATAAAAAGAAAGCTAAATGGTGAAAGTTACAGTGTTTGGAAACCCTTGGTTTCAATAATCTGGTAAATATTTTCTGTTTGTCATTTAGTTACTCCACTTCTAATCGTTATATAGATTCATGTTTATATAACAAGTGATGTCGTCGCAAAATACGATCAACAGGTTGTCATTTACCGTTTTGAAATGGAAAGAGTTCTGTTGAAATTAACTTTCTATAAATAGAATGGCAAGTTATGTGAATGCGCAATTGTTTTACTGTTAAATTTGAGTCATTTTTTCAAAATATTTTGATCACCTTATTTCGAAATAGATATTATAATTGGCCTACATAATGTTGTAACTTAGTCTTTCATCTTTTATAAACTATGCTTTAAATATTTTCCCTAAAGAACCATTAGTAGGTGGGAAAAAATATTTTATGCAAATGTACTGGAGTTCTTTGCTAATTTGAGTATCAATCCGACATATTTAAATAAGCTATTTATTGAAAATTGAATATATTTGAGACTACTTAATTTTGAAAATCTGAAAAAACGAAAGGGATGCACTTGATTAAACGTGTCCTAAAAAAACAAAGTATTAGTATTTATACAATTTGGTCTCTAGATGAAAGTATACTGCATATCTTGATATTGATCTGAATCGATAGTTTGGAATATATAGTTGGAGACTAAGTTGAAAATACAACCGTAAAAAATCTAAGTATAGCATTAGTGCCTCGTAAAAAATTAGTCAAAATAAAATAGTTTTTTTGCATTGGTCTAAAATACATCATTTCTTCACAATAGATTTTTCTATTTTTTCATACTTTATCATTGTTTATCAGTTCCTTTGAATTTAAATTATTTATTACGCATGGAAATAGTTATTCACAGTGGTATATGTGCGTCTGATCTGATCTGTGAGGCAATCGCTTCTATATGAAAATAGATTTGATGGGAAACGAAGTACTTGTTGTAATTTCGCAATAAAACCCAACATCTTAATTTTAGCATCCTTAACCGTGTTAAATTTGTACTACAACCATCCATGACAGTTTGCTCCTTTTAAAATGAAGGGATGTTGAAAATCGTGGAATTGAAGTATTTAAATTGTGACAAATTCATCTGCTTCAAAAGGCAGTGTTTAAGTAAGATGACATAAACAATTTAATTTTTATTTAAAGGTAAATTTCGATTTTAATACCCTGTAATACCTAGCTATAAATCGTGACGTTTCTTTCAATAAAGCAAATGAATTGCTGACTACATTATATATTTCACATGGACAATGTTTTTGTTACTTTTTATTTAAATATTAACGGAAGTAATCATTTTCAATGAAAACGTTGCATTGTTTTTTTATGATAAATTAAGTGTTTATAAACAGAATTCCATTGAACTCTGTTTTCATAAAAAGAAGAACCTACAAGTATTTTTAATACCTTAAATTGGTGCCAAATATTTCTGAAT
Organism: Rodentolepis nana; assembly: GCA_900617975.1. Lineage (NCBI taxonomy): Eukaryota > Metazoa > Platyhelminthes > Cestoda > Cyclophyllidea > Hymenolepididae > Rodentolepis > Rodentolepis nana. The sequence goes on along the minus strand of UZAE01000734.1, from coordinate 12,457 downwards.
AAATTATTGCTTTATTCTAATGAATGACTTTCTGATATTAAATTTACTAAGCGGAAATTGTGTTCAATAATGAAATATTGCGACAAACCTTAAGTGCAATAAAATTATTTTTCAACACGATTTCATTAATGTTTAGATGAATTATTCCAAGTTGATTTTTAGCCGAATAGGCAGGAGTTGGCCTTAAACCTCATGTGATGAACTATCAAACTTCATTCTTAAAACATTTAAAATACGTTTTATTTTAAGAAATTAAAAAACATTCTATGATAGAAACCATAGAATTCGATCTTCAAAAATAACATTACAAGTTTCATTTGTAAATTCAATACATCATTTGTTATCACTATCATTGTTGCAGCAATTGTAATCAGGCTAATAGAAACTAGTAGATTAGTAAGATATAATTGAAATAAGACCTTGTATAATATTTAATTAAATATGTGTTATCACGAAAAAATATCGATTAAATAAACATTAATTATAATTTTTTTACAAGTTTTCACATTCGGTATTATAATGTTTCTTATATGTATCGACTTTTTCCAGATTCATCAAAGTTCACAATTAGAAGATTAAAATCCGGTTGTCAACAAAATTTGCGTCGCTTGCCGTTTGAGCAAAAGCACTTTGCAGTATTTTATACAATGCCACATTTAAATTTTGAAAGGTATCTTGATTGAGAAAATCGGCAAAGGCTTTGCGTTTTCGCTTCTTTCAATTACTTGTCAACGTAAAATACACTGCCCTCACGCTTGATTCAATGCTGCAATAAAATACAAAACACGAAATGTTGTTGAAAAAAATTTCACATGTGTTTTTTCACGATTAATCTAATTTCCATAAGAAGGAAACATTTTCTTCTAAAACAAGAGAATTAATATTTGGCTGTCTGTTCATCCTAATTCTTAATTTATAGTAGTAAGTGATTTACAATTCGATGCACAATTTTGCAATTTATTTTCCTTATAGCTTTATGAGGTATCATAACTTATGTTTGTCTATTTCGCAGGTTAAGAAAAATTAAAATAATTCTTCAGTCAGCGAAAGATTGCAATTACTTATTGCTGGGTTATAGGATGAACAAGGCTGCAGCTAATAAAATCTGAGAAGAATGCAATTTTAAAAATATTGGATTAATTAATATGTAACATTTAAATTTAAATTAACAGTGAAAATATTTTTAATACATTGCTTCACGCTTGCTGTGATATAGGCAAACACAAGAGAGCCCATTATTCATATATATTGAAACAAAAGTTGATTGATTGATGGGATAACATCGTCATTAGGCGCTGCCACCAAATAAGCTATTAACTGAGCAAGATGCAAACAGAAATCTCATATAATTTTGTATGTGAAATTTATTTATGTCAAAAGGCAGGTAAGGGTTAGAATATAACATAGAGTGGGGTCATTATAGTTTGAGGTCAGAAGTCATCTGCCGGTTTATAGACCTTTTAACCGTATGAGTATACGTTGCCCAGAGTGCACCATGTGGAAGCAAATCTATCAATCACTCCTTGTAAGCCAAATATAAATCATATAAAAAAATGCAAACCAATAGAGTGAAAGGGCATAAATTAAACTCATTTTTTATTTTATGCCCACTAAACATTAAGTCAGTCGCAATTTAACAGTAACGTAAAAGATACTTAATTGAATCAACGTTAGCAAGATAGCTCTTTATTTTTGAAGTCAATTTCACCTTTTAATATGCTTTGTTTCCTCAATTCAATCCAACTGCTATTTTGTTCAGCGACTGTCAACATTAGTAAAAGGGGTCATGGCAATATAATCTTGATTCCCATAAGCAAATCGATTAGAAAAAAGACCGGAATAATTATGAATGCGTTACAAATATTTTATAACTAAAAGTAAATAAAAAATTATGCTGTAATAATAAAAGTCAAATGGACGCATTTAGCAAGAATTGTTTCAAATGCAGAAATTGAATAAAACGGAATTTGTAATACATATTGAATTATTCATAGTTGCTGAATATTTAGTATTTTTATTTTGTCCGCAAATTGGTAAACTATTAATATGCAAATGTCTATTCGAAGATGAATGGTTAATTCAAAGTGGAAATAAATGATCGAATAGAGCTAATTCATAAATGAATTTTTCATTTTGAGTATAATTGATGAAAGCAAAAGCAGAGAATTTGTGTTTTGCTAAATTATAATACAGATGTACCCATATATTAAACATTAGCCAATTACAACCAACCTTTGCCCACATATTATCTGAAAGAAATATTCAAATTTGATACGTTTACTTTTTAGCGTTCATTGCAACTCAATCACAGTGAAGGGAATCAAACCTATCCGCCATAAATCATTTGGGTGAGTTCCCTATGAAAGCGTTTAATTTCAGCAGCTTTTATCCCTACATGTGATATTGCGAATACGATTGATTTGGAAGTGGATTCCATGGTTTAAAAGATGGATGATACTGGTGAGGACGCGAATCAGTTCTGTGGACGTGGAGATAATGTCTTACGGTCGAATGCGCATCATCAGATTCATATTGGAGGACATCGATTCTCTTTGGATTCATACGAATAAATCCCAAAGCACAACTCTTGGTTGATTCCTCATGAACTTAAGCATATTGGAGAACAACATTCGCTTACAGTGTATATAGTGTTTCAAATAGAGGAAATATATAATCTGATTGCGTAAAAATTGGTTTTCATTGATGAAAACCATTTAGTTGCAACGAATTTTTTTTCTAAAAATCAGACTGCTTACATTTGTGCGCCGTCGAAAGAGAAGCTATTCATTTGTAAAATTGGAGTTGGACATTTTTCCTACTAGATTTTAGTCATTGGAAAAGTCATGAAGCCCAGATCAATAATATTAACATCAACATTAGATTTAAAATTTAAGAATAAATGACAAGTTTTTCCGACTATAAGTATAAGCATCAAATAACCTATTACATTTAATTCTATTTTAAGGGGAAAAAACGTAAGCAGAAAATCCATACATTCTAAAGAAGAAACAGACAAAATATCGAGCATTTCAGTCTGAAACGCAGGATTTTAGGGCCTTGGACAAATGAGTTCCAATCAAGTTAAATGCGAATCAAGCAATATGGAAATGAATTCTTCATTCATACAATTCGACCCATCTGAAACAGCGTTTTTTTTAATTTTAAGCAGATAATTTTTTTAACAGATGACAGAAAGTACATTTTTCGAAAGTATACACGATTGATAAAAAAGTCTACTTTTCATCTTATCATCACACATCTTAAGTCGCGTGCTCTTGTTTGAATCTTATGTTTAACACAACTACTTATTTGATCTAAAGTAGGTGATTAAAGGATATCAAGCAAATATCAATGCGGTCTATGGAAGAAAACAACAGCTGATTGTTAATAAATTTTTCGTTTCTATATCTTTTAATTCATGAACAGTATTTTATGATGTTATTTGGATTGATGGGTATTTCATTTCGTTTACTCACCAGCATATCATCTTAACATTGAGAATTTTTGTGAAAGCAATGTTAAATAACATGCATTGAAACACCGTAAAAGCTCCTTACAACAAGAATGTCAGTGTCAATTATTTTTATAGGCAGCGATGTCTGCGTAAAGTGGACTACATTCATAGAGAAATTCATGATAATATACAAGCAATTATATTTAGAGTACAAAAGGACTAATATTTGGGACAAAGACAACACACGACAAAAATATTTGTTAAGTAATTGCCTCCTGAAAATGGTATTTTATCAATTAAATGCCTGTCCTTTTGTTAGAATCTTGGTGAAAACAAGTGGGTATTATATTTTTTTTTAATTTTCAATTAAAGAAAAGAACCAAATGCAAGCATGTGTGATCGTTAAAGGATTTTAATTTTTTTTGTGAACCTTTCAAATTAAATATGACTTTTCATTGAGAAGGGCAGTATCATAGTTATCACTGGCTCAGTCTCTGTTCATGGATATTTAAACAAATAGTGCAGCTGTAACCTTCTTTCTTTGTTCATTTCGTTGAATGAACTTAGAGAATAAAATAGAATTATTTTGATAACTATCGTTGAGAACAACCAAAAAGGATTGATTTTTTACTTCGAAAAAAATGCTGGCCAATGACATCAACCAAGTCACGATTCATCTTTTAATCCTCCTATCATATAATGGAAGACCACAAAGCGTTCAATAATTTATTCAAATAGAAAATGCAATGATATAATTTTTTTAAAGGTTACTCTAATTTATGCTGATACGAACTCTCAATCCATCAATTTATTTAGGTCTTCTTCTCTTACTTCTACCATTTCTATTGGACTAAAATTAATTTATTTCATTGTTTAAATAAATCAATTTTGCGACCTAAAAAGGTTTTACACTCTTTGTTAATTGATTACTGATTTTCTACAAATTGAACTATTGTGGCATCTCTTTGATAATACGGTAGCCCTCTTTTAAAGTAATAAATATCAACTTGTAGCAAGTATATTAAACTGCAACATGTATCATTTACTTATGAATTCACTTAAAACTCCTTGCTTAATCTAAAATTGATCATTTTTATAAAATAAAAGAAAAAAAGATATCCAATTTTTTATTTTTTTACTACAATTTCGCTGTGAGATTCCCTCCTGCATTATGAGGTTTTATGATCTAAGAATTTTTAAACAACGTTTAAATATTTTTAATATTGCCTTTTTTTCAAATGGCAGGCAGAAGAGTGATTTTAAGATGTAAAAGAGTCAGAGAGACTTTCACAAAACCAAAGAAAAGGTATGATAAGTGGGGTGGAAGTAATCGAATGTGACAAAAAGTTTTTTTCTCAAATGATATTTATCAATAGCCCTTAAACTTTGACTTCCGCTTTCCACTTGGGTGGATGGGATACATATAAAGCAGTTCATTAGCTGTCTTCTTGGTTCCCAGTATCTCTGATTTTCCGTCGTTGTCTTTAAAGATGGATACCGAAACAGGTAGGTCGTCTTCATTTCCTCCTGTAGGTTACATACGGATTTACAAGGCAGTAATACTATATTTGGATTTTGGTACGGTTGTATCTTCAACTTTATATTCAAATCTATTAAGCCAGATCAATATCAAGATATGCCGTATACTTCTCTCTAGAGGCCAAATTGTAGAAATTCTAATCCATTGTTTTGGTTTCATTAGAACACGTTTAATCTAATGCAATCTTTCGTTTGTCAGATGATGATCATAATTTTCCTCATTCTAATATGAAATATTCCTGTTTATTTTACAAACCGCACCCTTTATTAAACCAAATTTTATTATTAATCACTATATATGTTGAAGAAATTTGTATGCGTTTCAATTCATACCTTACTATTATACCTTACAAACAACAAATATATTAATTTAATTATTCGAATTACATTCAAAATAATAAACGCAATATCAATTTTAAATTAATCTACAAAAAATATTATGTTCTCCTCAAATTTGCTTCATTATTTGAGACAATTTACTTGCTTAATTTTCCTTAATTTTCACTATCTGGCATATAATATGCATTTTATCATGAAGAGCGACTGATTTGAGCACATATGTACGAGTGAAACTGTTCAAAAGAAGCTTTAAGTTGCATTTTTCAAACGGAAAACTCAATTGCAGGACGCATTGTCTATAGAACGAAATTATCATATCTAGATTAATAATAATACATAAAAACCCTTTCCGATTTTTGGTCATCAGAAATTACTAATAAAAAGGAAATATTCATATGTAAAGTGCAATTAATTCTCATTTAAAACTTAAATTATATGTTTACCTTTGTGCAAATAAAATATACTACATTTCATTAATAATTCACGTTAATTTAATTTTGTCAATTAAAATACATTATATTTTCGCGACCAAAAATCCCTCCTAAGAAATATCTGACAGGACGTTCGTCAATGATTTAATTACTGCCCTACTCGTCAAGCCTCCAAGGCCCAAAAGCATGCCGGAAGCACAATCTCTTCTTTTCAACAAACAAAACTTATTACACTCTATGTCGAAAGAATTTCCTTCCCTTTTCCATTGGTTGATTTTGTGAATTAATCTTCATTTTCAACCCCTTACAATGCATAACATGTTTTTTCTTGCGCGCCTAACCAATGGTCACTTATAAGCCTACGTTTGTTTAAGAGGATCCACCACGAGGGTTATGACTAACGTTATGACGATAACACTTTATCTACTGTACATATCTTGTATAAACTTGTTCGATGCAATCCGTCTGTTTCTACCATATATGGGCTGTAGATTAGCTAATTTTAAAGAAAAGTTGACAAAGAGCTTTTTGAGTCAGTCATATTTTTACTAGTGATTTATCATACCAGGCTCTTTAAGAGTAATAAAGTGACTTTAGTTATATAAATAAAGCCTGGTTTAAGATGATCTTCCAATCAGATTGATAAAATGAAAGATACTTCACACCCTGTTGCAAAGTTAACTACAAGCCAAAATTTAAAAAAAATTGCTTTATGTGAAGAAACACTATTGGTCAGTAGGCAAATTGCATTAATAAAATATTAGATATATTTTTCAATTTGTTAAACAGCTTTGAGGCTTCTTTGAACCGGTTTGTAAGTGTCAATTTTTTAATAGATCATATTATTCATTTAAAATAGACTGAATTCATTGAGAGAATCATGATACTCCTCATCCAATATTATTCAGAATAAAAAGTGACGAATATCTGGGACGAGAACTACATACTGCGAAAATAAGTTTTTGGTAAGGGCTCCAGAAAGTATCATTTTACCAGCTAATTGCCTGTTCTATAGTTAGAATCTATGTCGAAAATAAGTAAGTATTGTATTTGAACTTCAATTAAAGAAAATAAAAAATACGTCATTTTACCTCTCTGTATCCTTCAAATTCAATTTGACTTTTAATTGTTAAGTGCAAAATCTTGAAACCCACGGACTCAGTCTCTGTTTATGAATATTCGAGTAAATAGTGCAGCTTTATCGTTCCTGCTTCGTTCTTTCTACTTAAAGAACCTAAAAAACAAATTTTAATAATTTTTTTAAATATTTATGGAAACAACCGAATAATATTAAATATTTTACATCAGAGAAAAAGCTGGCAAATGAGACGAACCATGTCACGATTTATTTTTTAATCTTCTTATCATATGATGAAAGATTATAAATCTTTCAATTATTTATTCGAAATATATTTCAAATGCAAAATGTAATTTATAGAAATTTGTTACAAGCTTTCTATAATATTCAATGGAACGGTCTTCCATTCATTCAAATTATTTGAATCTTTTTCCCTTCATTCTTTCATTTCTAACCAACTAACCATAATTTATTGTATTGCGCAATTTAATTACTATTGAAGCCTAAATTCAAAGGGCTTCATGTTTTATCAATATAAAAAGGAAGCATTGTGGAATCTCTTTAATAATTCATTATAATCACATAAACGGTAGCCCACTTATTTTAAGGAAAAATATCTACTTTCGGCAAGCGTATTTTCAGTTACTTATTAGCTTGGTTAAAATTTTACTTCCAACTCCTTCCTAAATTTGGATCAGCTACTTATTGCAAAAGTAAAACATTTTTTGATACAATTATAATTCCATGTAAGAAACTACATTTACATAAAATTTAAATATGTTTTTTATTTAAACAAAACGTTTTTCTAGCGGTATATTTTTTCCAAGTCCCAACGAAGAAGTTTCATTTTTAACGATGTTACTTCAATTTAGATTTGAGATTCTCTTGGGTATCAATGGGTTTTATAATCTAAGTATGTCTAAACCTCGCCTAAATAATTAATAAAAGTATTGATTGTTTTAATTAAATTTAATGACCAAAATGACCTTTATTGCCTATTGGTGAATTTTTTTTAGAATTTTCGTCGGCATCTTCAAAGATCATATCACTTATGCTAGTTAATTGCCTCATTTAATGAACAAAATTTGAGATGAATATAAAATTGTTTTGTAAATTAAGTTACTAGTTTTCATGGAAATATCTACGCATAATAGTATTAAATGGACATACTTACGTACAATAAAATTATACTAATTGTCATAATATATACACCTATTACGCATAAGAAAGCTATTTTTCTGATTTTTTAACAAATCGAATTTTGAAATAATTCAAACAATGAAATTAACTAAATCAAAATCAATTAAAAAATTCGTTATTTATCAATTGATGTAATGGGGCGTCTTAAAAATATCGTGCGCGACCATACCCACGATTTTAAATCTCTTACCAATCTGAAAACAAAAAAATAAAAAAGAGATTATCAGTCTACAATAATGTCGCAATGTCTGGAACTACGGAAAAGTATAGAAATATTTGTTACAAATCGGCGACTGCCCAAAAAAACATCGAACGATTTGTTTGCACATTCTTGGTTTTTTTTACAATAGAAAAATTTAAAATTTTAGTGATGGCCATTGTTGCGGTCGTCCACTCAATTAATTCAAATCTGTGCGTTTCAATAATGTACAGTCTCTTTTGACAATCAATATATATGAAAGACCTGCTTCCATGGCTATGAATTCAAAGAATTGGAACATCTTTATTAAGGAACCAATAAATGATGAATCGGGCATGACACATCAATTATAACTCTGACAATTTTCTACGTTGGGAGCGTATTGATTAATAAATCCTGAAAAACCCTTTGAGCAATGATTTCCTGCTCACGCTAGACGTAAATTTTCTATAATGGCATTAAGAATGGTTATGATGTTAAAATTACTAATATTTCAAATTTAGGACTTAAATGTGTTTATATTGTCAAATACTTCCCAATTCTGTGTTCACTCATACGCATTCAGGTCAGTTTTAATATAAGTTTTCTATTTCCCATTAACTTATTTTCTTTTGATTATTTTACGAAAAGTTGTTTTGCTTCAAGCACAATTCTTTGAATAATGTATTGACTGAATTTTAAACAAACAAGAGTTTGCCTCAGGTTTTCCAAAGCTAAAACAAATACTAAGTTCACATTTGCTCCAAAGGAAACCTCAAAATTTGTATCATTCGTATATAGCCTTTCTCAATAAAATACCTATACGTATGGATTGAAAATACACAAATTCTATCTCTTCATTCACATTAATGATATGCAGATTTACATGTGATTTAATTCAAAGTAATACAGGTTCTATTCCAAACAAATGCAATCAGTCAAAAATCGTACATCTAATACAAGTGGAATTCTTTAAATATTTTTCATGCAAATACTGATCAATTCAACGCCAAGAACGGCTTATTTGAAAGCTACTTTTCGGAAAATGGAGATAAATTCTCTTTGACTAATCATGTTCTTTATTAAGTTAGAATCTAAGAGTTTTTGTCAATATCGGGCAACACTATGGGCCATAAAACAAATTGTATTAATTCCTTCTAAGAGGAAATAAATCATTATTAAAAATTTTGCTTATTCTTATGTTAAATTTACAATGACGAAAATATAAATATATGAATTATGATTAAAATGGATATAAACGATTTTGACTTAACTCTAGATGAAACCGTAAATGTTGCATCAAATTGCCCAGATACTAGACATTTAAGCAAAGTATTTGCACTGTTTTGATCCATTATGGTTCCTTGTTCAAGAATTCAATCGTCATATTTTATCTAACAGGTTGTAGGTTATTAGTTAAAAAAACAATTAATTTTAACTTCAAATCGAGTTGAAATATCAGATTGTGAATATAACTTTAAAATCATTCAAGATATGACCGTTGCCAGTTGCTTCAAATCTCTTAAAATGTAACTCATAAAAAGGAAGCATTTCGACAAAACATGAGCTTGTTTGTATTACGTCACTGACCCTTGTTTTAAAAGTCATTCAATGTATTCTTTCGTCATTGTGGATCAGGTAATGTCTTTTAAGATATTTTTTAAACAAGCTTCACATTTGATTGTCATTTCTTCTGATCCGATTTGATGGTGTATAATTACTCAAAATGTTCAATATAGATTTTGTTCCTTACTTTTAAATTTGTGCAAATTCAAATGCTGGATCATTAAATACGCCTTCTACATGAATTGCATATGCAAAGATATCCTTCAGTGCCCACACGCAAGCCTTTATTCAACTCTGATTTAGTATTAAATCTTGTATTGCATTCGATACATTTGAATGATTTGTCACCAGTAAGATTTCGCATATGTATTGTCAGTTTCGAGTTCCTTGTGAAAGCTTTATCACATTTTTTACAATTGTATGGTTTATCTCCAGTAGAACCAAATATTCAATCATTCTAAATACTTAAGCATATTCCCTACATTTATAGAGGTTTTCGCCACTGTGAACCCAGTTGTGAGCATTCAATTTGAAAAGTTGACTTGTTCTTGAATCGTAGCAACACTAAGTGGGATTTATCAGATATAATGGTATTTGCTGCCTACAAAATTGTATAATTGAATGATTAAATTTAGCTTTGAGTAAAAGCAATTTGAAAAGACATTTTATTGAATGTTAAAAAGAAATCTATTTTTGGATTTTTAAGAAGCTTTGTTAGAAGTTTAAATTTTGTTGCCCTCAATCATTTGTTCCTTTTGAAAAACAGTAAATGAAAACGATACTTCAAATAAAATTTATTAGAATATTGATTTTTAGAATCATAAAAATTATTACAACAAACAATATAGCCTGCGGTGCTAATATCTCTAGCATTGCGATATTTCTAACCTACTTTAACGAGCTTGAATATGCACATTGAAACAAAAGAAGATATGCATGAGTCACTGGAACAAAAATGACATTAAGGTAGTCATTATTGGGCAACGACATGCATTGTTATATAAATAATATCTATATAACGAATGACAATGAAGTAACTAAATGGCAACCAGAAAATAGTCACCAGTCTCTTGAAAACAAGGGTTCCTGCACTCTGTGACTTTTGCCATTCAGTTTCATTTTAATTTTTTTGCAAAATAATTACATTTCACAATAACGAAGATATCTTAAGTTAAATGATTAAGCTTTCATTTAAATTGTGCGTAATATTACACAAGTACTACAAGTCCATCATTAATATTTAATCATTTTTCAAGTAGATCCAATTGAAATTTTACTTTTTATATTGAATCGATTAACCGCATGCATATATATATATATATATATATATAAAGCACAGTACCTAACTGTTCCTGTGAGCAATAACAGTAAAATTGCAAAGGAAATGATGAAATGCATGACACAGTTGAAATAGGTTAAAAATTCATAATGAGGAAATTTATATTCCGAAGATCAGTTAAAATTTACTCTGTCATTTTGAATCAATTTGTATATATAACTCGCTGTTTTTATCTCATCATAGCAGTTAGTTCCTATTGATTAGCTGTTTACACCGATTTCTCTTTTTAATGCACCTGCTCTACTCGTCCATATTAATAGTAATATATATAAATAAATATTTGTATATATTTAAAAATTATTTTATCTAGTGCCATAGGCACAAGAGATTATGACACACTAGATAATTTTCGTCTCAATAGAACTTAGATCCAAGCATTCACCATTTTTTGAAATATTCATTGCCAGTCGCTTCCATAGCTTTGCCCACAGTCGATAACTTGAATATCTACCTTGATTTTGTAACAAATTCTTTCAAGTCATGATGCGAATATTCATGCGCAAAAACACTGGAGAAATTGTTAAATAAATTAGTGTCAATCTATTAGTTAAAATAAATATTGTGCAATTGATTTTTTTGAAATCAATTAGATCTAATGTTAATTCACATCAAAATAAATCATTTTTATACTAAAAAGCATAATATATTTGCATTTCTGCACTTGTTGCTTAGTGGTTCAATTCAAATTAAAAAGTCGACTGCAACTTCTATTCTGTGCATACTACCAAAAGATGGGCATGCGTAAATTGATCAAAATTGCATAGTATAGTATTATGATCCAAATTTAATTTCAAGCAAATGCACAACTTAAAATCAGGGTATAACTTTTTAAAAAAAATCAATCGCATATTTAAAATAAACGTTATATAAGCAAGTGACAACCAGCCTCAATATTAGTCAATTTTGCTATATGTTTATTAGATAATCTGCAAAACAGACATTAGGTATTAGGCTATTCTTGCGTGAGGTCTTTTTCGACTGTCTAATCCATTTTGAAAGCGCAAATTCTAACGCCATTGATTTGTAATGCTTCTATTCAACTTTGAAGGGAATTTTAATTTTTGCATCTTGAACATTCAATGTTTTTAAGGATAGACTGAGATACATTACCGACTGAATTAAAATAGCCCTCGTCCAATTTGTCAAACTTAAGAAATTTGATGAAGACAAAATTTGTGTCAGTCCTTTAGAAGTTAATGGTGATCGATTTGATTATATATTGCCCACAACATATCGTCGTTTTAAATCTGCGCGGTAAAGCACGAGCTAAAATTTCACGATTTAACCTCAAGCTTAGTTTTGGAGTTGGCCTTTTATAACCGCCTGCATCCGT